>JABUQX010099757.1:0-2500 GCA_015478945.1 Trachelipus rathkii
ACAACACAGAGATATTAATTTTTTTATATTTTTATAATAATAATAATAATAAAATAAATAATTAATAATGTAAATAATAATAATTAATAATAAATAATAATAATACTAATAATAATAATATAATAATAATAATAATATAATAATAATTAATAATATAATAATAATAATAATAAATAATAATAATAATAATAATAATAACAATTATTATTATTATTTATTAATTTATTATTATTATTATTATTATTAAATTATTATTTTTATTATTATTAATTATTATTATTAATGTATTATTATTATTATTATTATTAATTATTATTATTATTATTATTATTATTATTATTATTATTATTATTATTATTATTATTATTATTATTATTATTATTATTTTAGTATCATATTAAGATCCTAACTCGAATATTTATATATTTAATAATCGATTTTCAGTCCTCAATTTGTCAATTTTTCATTTTTTTTCCATCTTGAGATTTCATTATTATATATACTACATTTGTATTATATAATTCAGCTGTATGCTTGTATATCTATATATATTACATATATCTATATGCCGATATATACTGAATTGTATAATATTTTTTTTTCTTAAGGAAAATCTATTTCTTCATTGAATAGATTCTTTTTAAGACTAGTTGAACATACGGAGTGAATATTGATCATAGACAAAAAACTGCTACAAATAGTCGCCTTGTTGGTTCAAGCAAGTGTCCTAGTTTCTTTTCAGCGCGTCTCATGATTGTGGATACCCCTAGTGAGGATCATCCGTGGAATCTATATTCAACTGCTTCTCAGACCTCGGCATCGTTCACGAACCTGAGGAGGCTTGAAGTTTTTTTTTTTTCAGTGGTCTGAAGATGTGAAAGTTGCAGTGAGACATGTCGTGGCTATAGGGGGATGGTCGGGCAGAAGTATAAAACCATTTGACAACATACCATGTCGCTTACTCTTGATGGTTATTTAGAAATCGTGTATCGTTGTCCAAAAAGTGCTTGCATTGACCATTTTGTCTTCGTTCATAAACTGCAACTTGGAAGAAGCACCTGAGCATCACTTTTCCTGCTCTCATGAGGAAGTGGAGAGGTGGGGTGCCGCAATTCTAATCTCATCCTTTTTGTGGCCGGTTCGAAGTGACTGCACTTGCAATTGGCACAAAGTTGTAGGGATCTCTTGAAGAAATGGCACCGCATTGACACAAAGCCTTGTCCATTTATCTTCAATTTTGTTGTAAAAAAATTATTATTATTATTATTATTATTATTATTATTATTATTATTATTATTATTATTATTATTATTATTATTATTATTATTATTATTATTATTATTATTATTATTATTATTATTATTATTATTATTATTATTATTATTATTATTATTATTATTTCAGTTCTTATCCTGCCTGTTATTTTACTTCCTTTTTCGGGCTTGGTAGGAAAACTTTTAAATTAATAATAATAATAATTGTATTAATATATAATAAAATTTATATATATATATATATATATATACTATATATATATATATAATGCCCGGGGATATATATATATTAGGATATATATATATATAGAGTTCATATTATATATATAATATATATATATATAGGTATATATATTTCTTGAGTAGTATAGAGGTTATGTGGATATGGGTCGTTTGGGTATATGGCCAATGGGTACTCAAATTCGCAACTCAGAAGAAAAACAAAGAAATCAAAGATAGTGTTCAGGATTATTAGTAAATTAATAATAATAATAATAATAATAATAATAATTCGGATCTACTTTTTATTTATAATCCTTTAGTCTTTTTAAGACAGTTTTAAATCAATAATAATAATCATTTTAATAATAATAATAATAATCATTGGACAAATAATAATATAAATAATACATAATAATAATGATACTAAATAATAATATAATAATAATATGAAGAATAATATAATGTGAATAATTAATAGAATTATTATTACTATTATTGATAATAATAATTATAATAATAATAATAATAATAATAATAATCATATAATGAATTAATAATATAATAATAATGAATAATAATAATAATAATAATAATAATATAATAATAATAATAATATAATAATAATATAAAATAATAATAATAATAATAATATAATATAACAATAATAAATTATTATTAATTATAATAATAATCAATATAATATAATAATAATAATCAATAATAATAATAATAATATAATAATAAAACAAAATGAATAATGTAATAATAATATAATAATAATAATAATAATAATAAGAAGAAAAATAATTATTATTATTATTATTATATTATTATTATTTATTATTATATTATTATTATTATTATTATTATTTATTATTATTCATTATTATTATTATTTATTATTATTATTATTATTATTATTATTATTATTATTATTATTATTATTATTATTATTATTATTATTATTATTATTATTATTATTATTATTATTATTATTATTATTA
>JABUQX010099757.1:7500-10000 GCA_015478945.1 Trachelipus rathkii
ATATAGGGTAAGTCAAGAGGGGAGTGAAAGTGTGAAACATTTTAACAAACAGCGGATCCCTTGTTAAAATTGGACCATGATATCCAGGAACTTCTCAACTGGTGGGATAGTTCTTGGTGTCTTTTTTGACCTTGAAAAAGCTTATTACACAACGTGGAGAACTGGGGTTCTCCTTAAACTCCACTCGCTTGGTTTCCGAAGAACTGCTCCTCTTTTTAATTAATGCCTTTTGTTCAAATAAGATCCATCTAGGTTTTCGCTGCTCTCCTGTTTCTATCACGTCACTTTACTCTGAATGAAGACTGTCGCAGGGCAGTGTTCTAAGTGTATTCTTTTGCTCTTGGATTCAAAAACATAGTTACTTCTATCCCAGCGACGGTCAATTTTTATCTTTATGTTGATCTCTATCTCTATGGCGCTATATATTGCGGTGGGTTAGACTGCCATTTCTTGAACAGCAACTTCAACTAACTATTTGAGAATATTTCAAATTCGGGTACTCCATGGCCTTCCATTTCTCACTCCACAAAAACCTCAGCAGGTACTTTTAAGGAAAAAAAGAAAATCAAAAGACCCTGCACCTTCTCCCGCGAATCTAACACATATGGTTCGCCCATTCCCGTAACTTCACAAGTCAAATTTCTAGGACTCATTCTAGAGGACCACTTAACATACGCACAGCACGCTAAACTCTGAACGAACGACTTTGTCCATCGCATGTGTGATCTATTATCAACATTATCTCACCTAATCTTGGGGTTGTGATCGCAAGTCCCTTTTATGTCTCTACATCGCCCTAATCCGTTCGAAGTTAGACTAAGCTGCGTAAGACATGGTCAGCGCCTCCTCACTCTCTTACATCCTGTAGTTTGACATAAAAAAGAGGCAATCCGTATCTCCACTCGAGCCTTCCGATCGTTCCCCCAGGTGAGCCTTGAAGTTGAGTCCGATATGATACCACTATCTCTTCGAAAGGAATATATCATGTTCACAAGTTAGCTTCGCTTTCAAATCCCAATACCGTCTTCTCTGACACCGATTTTGCGGGAGATACCTCAGAATCCTCCTTACTGGCCATTTGCAAGCACAGTTTATAACATCTTTAATTTTCTCAACATCCCTTTGCAAAAGGTGATGCCGTTCTTTTATGAAGAAGGGTACACACCTTGGCTATTCCCTGCTCCCACCATCTGACTGGTCCTGACCTCTCTCTCTCTCTCCTAAATTTAGCCACTCCCGCTACCTTGTTAAATGTATCATTCCTATCTCATTTCGCAGTTCACGATGGATTTACTCGTGTTTACTGACGGCTCTAAAACAGGGAAGACAGTGTGGATGCGTCTGCAGTCTTCTCTGACCGCAACGTCTCCCATACTCTTCCCTCTCATGCTTCAATTTTTACAAAATTAAGGGCTATAATGATTACCCTTTCTCGAATTCTATTCCTTAACCAAGCCCATTCTTATGTCATTTATTCAGATTCGCTCAGCGCCCCCCAGGCACTTAAAACCCCTTATTCTTAAAACACAATGTGTCCGCTGTACAACAATTTCTTCGGCTGCTTCACTCTCACAAGAAACAAATTACACAATGTTGGATCCCCTCTCACGTAGGGGTAACTGACGATGGCCGCCTCTTTCCGGAGCTGTTCTAGGTACCTTTCGGATGCCATTCGACAAGGTCGTCTCCCATCAGCTGATTATTATCCTGCTCTCCGACAAGGCTTCCGATCTTGCTGGCAGGAATGCTGGATAAGTGATCAGCGAGGGGCGAAACTTAAAAGTGTAAAGTCGAACATTAGTCGTCGTCGTCCTCTCACCGACGGAAGCTCTTGCACGGTGATACTTGCATACCTCCGCATTGGCCATACCAACATCACTCAGTCACAACATGTCACGTGACCCCTTCCCATTTGCAAATTTTGTCGTAGCAATCCCTTGCAATCTTTGTACCCTATCTTCATTGATTATCCTCAACTGCCTCAACTGGACCCCATTCGCCGTCGTAATTTTCCTACTCTATGGTACATAACACCTAAAGGGTTATTCCGTATCCTGTCTGAATATTCCCACTTTGATAGTAGCTATATCATCTCATCTCTAAGAACTAAAAATCCCTAATTTTTAATTTTATGTAACATTAGGAATATAAATAATGTATGGAGATCTTTTTATCTATTTATTTATTTCACAATTTAAATTTTCTTTTACGACATTTAAAATATGAGCCAGAACCAACCCATAAAGTTGATTTTTCAAACCAGTGTGGTCGCTTCCCTGTGGGCCGTGGTGGGTCCTGTACACGAACTATATATATATATATATTATAATATATATATATATAATATATATATATATTATATATATATATATATATATATATATATATATATTATATATACTATATATAATGATATATTATATATATATATATATATATATATATATATATATATATTATTTAAGGTCTTTATCATTTGTACTAATCACATCAGCAGCAG
>JABUQX010099757.1:20000-26075 GCA_015478945.1 Trachelipus rathkii
AATCTGACATTTCATGTACCCATACGATTCATATATTTTCGCCGACCTTCTCAGAGGCATACATTAGCATTCCTGGCAAGAGATAAGTGGTAGGGGAAGGCCAACCCAACTACCACTGTTCCTTTAGTCGCCTTCTACGAACACGCAGAACATATGCTGTGGCAATTCTGTCTCCCCCACACATAAGGGATATATTAGTAGTAGGGATGTATGTAGGATGCTTGTCTCTATGAGAGGAGTGAGGACTGTTAAGGTGTTGGTATATGTGATAATGGTGGAGATAGATGGTGGTCAGTTAAGTCATAGTTGCGTGGTGGAATGAAGTGTTGTGAAGAAAGTGAAGCGCAAAAGAAAGGAAAGCGCGAACCATTAAAAATGGGAGGTTATTTCATCGCTTCGAGTTATTGCGTATACTCTCCCTATATGTAATATATATATATATATTGATATATATATATTGATATATAATATATAATATATATATGATATATAGTATATATTATATATATATATATATTTATTATATATATATATATATATATATATATATATAGTATATAGTATATATATAGTATTTATTAGTATGATATATATAGTATATGTAGTATATATTTATAATTGATATATATTATAATTATATATATATAGTGTATATATATATTATAATATATAGTATAGTTAGTATAGTATACTATATATATATATATAGTCCCCGCAGGGGTATTGATTCTTGTTGTGGTGTTATGTTCCTGGTGGTCGCTCAAATTTGGAACATGTCGACTAGTAGATAAAATCCATCGCTAAGGGGGATGTTTGTGCATGCCGTCCGGCCCAGCACTAATAGTGTGCGTTGCCACATCTGTATAAATTTTAACTCTTCTTTCCTCCCTCCGCCCTCTCTTTTTCTAATTAAGTTTATCTATAGCATTTTCAATCCTCTTCCTCCACTACAGTTTCCTATCTATAGTTGATAGTTGGGTATGCGTGCGCCTCTAATCTACTTATTTATACCTTACGAAATGTTGATGTGCACTGTTTCGGATTCGGCGGTGCATGGTTTGAGCATCCTTACCACCAGTTTATTGGGAAGTTAAGGGACAGGGTGAGTGGATTGGTTTGATATTAATATACGTAGTATATATATATATTATATATATATATTATATATATATATATATTATATATATATATATATAGTAGTATTAGTAGTATATATGATATATATATATATATATATAGTAGTAGTATTATATATTAGTAGTATATATAGTGTCATGCAAAATTTTTCTAATCGAACACACAGGGTTAAGGTGGAAGAGAATTTGTTACGAACGATGAGGGTAAGAAATCACATGATAGTAAAGGGAAAATTTTCAATGCTTCCTATCATTAAGTTTGCCCTTTTTTCAATTGTTATGACGAAAAAAGAAGAATTAAATATGTTGTAATTTTAGGCAGTCGGCAGTTGGTGCTAGGAAGCCCGGCTGTAGTCCGGCGCGCGGTCTGCCGTCGCATTGGGGGCCAACGTGTGATCCCATCCCTACGGTAATTTCCGTTAATTAAAAAAAAAAACGTGCGTTAATGGCCTCTAACATTTTCTAACTCCTATCAAACTTTACGTAAAATTATATGTCAATTTAATCCGAAACTAAATTGCTAAAGCTTACACCATTTTAATAAGTTTAGGTGTGAAGCCCAAAAAAGTATATATCAATTTTTCACATATTTTACTTTTTTTGTTAATTAAATGAAATGAGCCAGCCTTTCCATTAGCCGTCATTATGTATCTTAAAAACTACTAATGCTACATTAATGGGGATAATTGGTGTTAGATTCTGCGTAAGCCTTTACCTTAATGGTGACAGTTATTTAATAAGTATGCATTACATAAGAGGATATAAATTAATTAATCAATAACATATTAATCGATGTTTGTCCTTTATTTGCAAAATTCCGTGTCAAAACTCTATCGCAACGATCCAGGCAATCTTTTGATCAGCAGTTCATCTGTAACGGGGTCCTGAAATCGTTAAATCTCTCTCACGTGCACACAGTATTAAATCTTATATATATACTATATATATATAGTAATGTATTCTATAGTAATTACTATATATATATAGTATATATAGTTATATATTATATTATATAGTATATATATATATATTATATATATTATATATATATATATAGTAGTATAATAGGCCGGCCAGGTAGGGGGCTCGAGCCGACGGGGGAAAAAAGGGGGGACGTTTTCCATAAGCCGTAGGGGAGGGGCGGAGGAACCCTCGCGACGCCCAACATAGCCAAAGAAGCGAGGGCTTCCGGAGCACCCCCCCGGATTTAGGGAAATAGTCCTACGCGCCGTCGTTTCCCTCGGAAGGCCGAGAGCCCCCGACTACTGCCATCGGTGTGGTATCCTTGGGTGCGTCTTTAGTTTTAAACACAACCCAACATTAAAGGCCAGTTAGGTTACGTTAATTAAAATAAGTTTTAAAAATTACTAATTGCTTAATTTTTTCCTGACCCTTAAAACGTCGATTTTTTTTTATTTGTTAAAAGTGTTTTAAGTTGGTAATTGTACGCTGATTCCAAAATTGTATTCCTTTTTGCTGTAGCATTAATAGTTTTTAGGATATATATGACGGCTAATCGAAAGAAGTATTGTTAAATTAAATTAATATTTGCAATTACACCATTTACAAAGAAAGTTAGTGTCTTTTTTTGTTTTCGTAAATTTGAAGTCAAAATTTCTTAAATATAGTATATATATGTAGTATATATATATGATATATATATATATATAATATATATATATATATTATATATATAAGTATATATATAGTATATAGTATATATTATATATTATATTATTGTATATATATATATTGTATATATATATATATATAGTATATATATACAGTATATTATGTATTATATATATAATATATATTATATATATATAACTATATATATAGTATATATATAATTAATGATAGTAAGTATATAATTAGCTATATATATATCTATATATATATATAATTAGTATCTATATAGTATATATATATACTATATATATATATATATATATATATATATTATAAGTATTATAGTATATATATATTGATATACTATATATATATATATATATATATATATATATATTTAACAGTGTTGACTATACGTTTGTGACGTTGAACCCAGAGGAAACTTATTATTTTTAATATAGTCAATTTTGCAAACGTGCTGCTATTATTGTGAATTTTCGCATCATTGGCATATGGTGTATTTGATATTCTATTGTTTTGAATAATATTTTTTTTTAATAGTTTATTCATTTAATTATCCATACATATGTCTCTAGTTTTATGTCCTTATTTCCTTTATATATATTTATATATATATATAGTATATATAATATATATATATATATATATATATTATATATATAATTATATATATATATAATATATATAGTATATATATACGTATTATATATATATATAGTATATAGGTATACTAGTATATAGTATATATATAATAAAGTATATATATATAGTAGTATATATATAATAGGTAATATATATATATATGATATATTATATATTATATATATATATAATATATAATATATAGTTATATATATAAATATATATATATATATATAGGACCTGTTATGTTTTACGACTCGTCAGTTTGATTTTTTTTTTGTTTTTTTTATATATTGTCATCATATAGGATCCTAACAGTCAATTTAAGGGGTGAAAAGGCAATTGATTCAATAAAAGGAACTAGGAAAATGTTAAAACCTAGAAATTCCAGTTTTAGAATTTTTTTTTTTTTTTTTGGTAACTAAAAGGAATACCCAAAGGGTATACCACCGCAAAGATGGCAGGGAGTCGGGGTCTCTCGGCCTTCCGGGGGGAACGACAGGGTAGGACTATTTAACCCCCTCCGGGGAGGGTCTCTCCGGAACCCGGCCGCTCTTGGTATTTGGGTGTTGCGGGGGTGTCCGTACGCCCCTCCCCAGCGGGGTATGGAAAACGTCCCCCCCTTTGGTCCCCGTCGGCTCGAGCCGCCTAAATTTTTTTTTTTTAATTTTTTTTTTTTAATTGATTTTCCGTTTTTACAGTTTTGTGGTAATATTGGTTGAATGGGATGAAAACCAATATATGTAACTTTGGTTGTAGAGTGTCGTCGTACTTTTCGAGATATTTCCTTTGAAATGAAAAAAAGAATATTTTTTATTTTTTTTTTTTTTGCTTTTTACATTTTTGTAATACAATCTCACTATCTATTTAAATTTGTATATTTGGTTTATTTTTGGAAGTGTCGTACGTTTCGTTTCGGGAAATTTCATTTTTTAAAATTTGTTATTTATTTCACAGGTGAGTGTAAAGTAATTAATCTAAATATTTTCGAACTTTTGAATCTAATGTTTTAATCACCACTGGAAATTCATCTGTTAGTATCATATATCTAGCAATTATGTTAAACAAAACAAAAAAAAAAATCGAAACTGACGGAGTCTTAAAACATAACAGGGGCCTATATATAAGTATTAAAGAAGATGTATAGTATATATATATTATATATTATATTATATATACTATATAATGTATCCGTGTATAATACTATATATATATATATATATATATATATAATATTATATATTATATATTATATATGATATAATATATATATATATATATACTATATATATATATTATGTTATATAGGTATATAGTATATATAGTATTAGTATATATATATTATATATATATATATATATATAAGTTATAGTAATATATTATATAAGTATATATATAGTATATTATATATATAGTATATTATATATATAATATAGGTATATATTATAGTATATATATATATATCTATTATATAAATAATATATATAATTTTAAGCTGCCCCCCCCCTAGCTTGGAAGCTGGCGATGCCCATGTATGTACATGTATCAATAAGACTAATGAAGATATAGCATTATCCGTATCTATATACTAGAAGAATAGCATATGTTATATATATATATATATATTTAAGTATATATATATATGTAGTATAGTAATATTAAAGTATAATCATTAAATATATTAGGTCTAGTATGATTTAGGTGTGTGTGTGCAAGTGTGGTATGGTGTGTGCGGTTTTGAAGAAGAAGAGAGGACGAACTGAAGAGAGAGAGAGATGACATAGACATGAGAGAGTGAGGAAAAAAGCTTGATATAGAGGGGAGGAAATTAGACAGGAGAAGAAAGAGGAGAGAGAGAGAGGGAGAGAGCGACAATTATAAGATCTTAATTACTAATTTATTGAAATTCATCTTTTTTTTTATTGATCATTTTTGTCAATATTTAGATAGTAGGTTATCCTTGCAAATAAGAGGGGTTTGCCAAAATTTGTCTATTAGGAACAATAATAAAAGAAAATGGCTTGCTTAACGACTACAAATTTAATGGAAAGATTTTTTTTCAATTTAAGCAATAATAATGAGAATAATAATTGAATAATGGAATAATAATAAATAATATAATCTATTAATAATAAATTAATAATAATAATAATTGAATAATAGTAATAATAAATAGTAAAAATAATTATGATGATAATAATTATAATAATGAATAACCACTAGATAGATAATAATAATAATAATTTAATAATAATAAAATAATAATTAATAATAGATAATACATCAATATGAATAATAAATAATTGAATGAATTAAGAATATATATATGATTAATAATAATAATAATATGATAATAATGAATAATAATAATATATAATTGGAGTATGATGATAATAATAAATTAATAATAAGTAAGATATAAATATATTATAATAATGATAATAATATATATGAAATGTACATAATATTATAATAATAATAATATTGTAAAGTAATAGGTATAAGTAATGGTTATTATTGTTGATTATTAATGAATTCATTATTTGTAGTATTATTTTATTATGTATTATTATTGATTGATGTATTATTGTATTGATTATTATTTTATTTTAAATAATATGAGGTTCAACATACAAGCAAGTAC
>JABUQX010099758.1:2500-16532 GCA_015478945.1 Trachelipus rathkii
TGGTTCAACTGAAAAGTGTGGTCAAACTTGAAAAAGTGTGGTCAAACATGGAAAAGTTTGGTCAAACTTGGAAAGGTGTGGTCGAACTTTGAGAAGTGTGGTCAAAATTTAAAACGTGTGGTCAAACTTAGAAAAGAATGGTCAAACTTGCAAAAGTGTGGTCAAACTTTAAGAAGTTTGGTAGAACTTGGAAAAGTGTGGTCAAACTTGGAAAAGTGTCGTCAAACTTGGAAAAGTGTGGTCGAACTTTGAGAAGTGTGGTCGAACTTGGAAAAGTGTGGTCAAACTTGGAAAAGTGTTGACAAACTTTGAAAATTGTGGTCGAACTTTGAGAAGTGTGATTGAACTTTAAAAAGTGTTGTCAAACTTAGAAAAGAGTGGTAAAACTTGGAAAAGTGTGGTCAAACTTTAAGAAGTGTGGTAGAACTTAGAAAAAAGTGGTCGAACTTGGAAATGTGTGGTCAAACTTGGAAAAGTATGGTCAAACTTGGAAAAGTGTGGTCGAACTTTAAGAGGTGTGGTCGAACTTGGAAAAGTGTGGTCAAACTTGGAAAAGTGTGGTCAAACTTGGAAAAGTGTGGTCGAACTTTGAGAAGTGTGGTCGAACTTGGAAAAGTGTGGTTGAACTTTGAGAAGTTTGGTCGAACTTGAAAAAGTGTAGTCAAACTTGGAAAAGTGTGGTGAAACTTGGAAAAGTGTGGTCGAACTTTGAGAAGTGTGGTCGAACTTAGAAAAATGTGGTCAAACTTGGAAAAGTGTGGTGAAACTTGGAAAAGTGTGGTCAAACTTTGGGAAGTGTGGTCGAGCTTGGAAAAGTGTGCTCAAACTTGGAAAAGTGTAGACAAACTTGGAAAAGTGTGGTGAACTTTGAGATTTGTGGTCGAACTTCGAAAAGTGTGGTCAAACTTGGAAAAGTGTGGTCAAACTTGGAAAAGTGTGGTCAAACTTAGAAAAGGTTGGTCGAACTTTGAGAAGTGTGGTCAAACTTGGAAAAGTGTGGTCAAACTTGGAAAAGTGTGGTCAAACTTGGAAAATCGTGGTCGAACTTTGAGAATTGTGGTCGAACTTGGAAAAGTGTGGTCAAACTTGGAAAACTGTGGTCAAACTTGGAAAAGTGTGGTCGAACTTTGAAAAGTGTGGTCGTACTTGGAAAAGTATGGTTAAACTTACAAAAGTGTGGTCAAACTTGGAAAAGTGTGGACGAACTTTGAGAAGTGTGGTCGAACTTGGAAAAGTGTGGTCAAACTTGGACAAGTGTTGAAAAGTGTGGTCGAACTTTGAGAAGTGTGGTCGAACTTAGAAAAATGTGGTCAAACTTTGAAAAGTGTGGTCAAACTTAGAAAGTGTGGTCAAACTTGGAAAAGTGTGGTCAAACTTAGAAAAGGTTGGTCGAACTTTGAGAAGTGTGGTCAAACTTGGAAAAGTGTGGTCAAACTTATAAAAGTGTGGTCAAACTTGGAAAATCGTGGTCGAACTTTGAGAATTGTGGTCGAACTTGGAAAAATGTGGTCAAACTTGGAAAACTGTGCTCAAACTTGGAAAAGTGTGGTCGAACTTTGAAAAGTGTGTTCGTACTTGGAAAAGTGTGGTTAAACTTGGAAAAGTGTGGTCAAACTTGGAAAAGTTTGGACGAACTTTGAGAAATGTGGTCAAACTTGGAAAAGTGTGGTCGAACTTTGAGAAGTGTTGTCGAACTTGGGAAAATGTGGTCAAACTTGGAAAAGTGTGTGGTCAAACTTAAGAAACGTGTGGTCAAACTGGAAAAGTGTGGTCAAAACTTAGAAAAGGTTGGTCGAACTTTGAGAGTGTGGTCAAACTTGGAAAAGTGTGGTCAAAATTGGTGAGAAGTGTGGCAAAACTTGGAAAATCGTGGGTCGGAACTTTGGAAATGTGTGATCAAACTTGGAAAAAGTGGTCAAACTTGGAAAACTGTGCTCAAACTTGGAAAAGTGTGGTCGAACTTTGAAAAGTGTGTTCGTACTTGGAAAGTGTCGGCTTAAACTTGGAAAGTGTGGTCAAACTTGAAAAAAGTTGGACGAACTTTGAGAAGTGTGGTCGAACTTGAACAGTGTGGTCAAACTTGTACAAGTGGTGGAAAAGTGGTCGAACTTGAGAAGGTGTGGTCGAACTTGAAAAAATGTGTCAAATTTGAGTAGTGTGTCAAACTTGGAAAAGTGTGGTCGACCTTTGAAAAGTGTGGTCAAACTTAAAAAAGTGTGGTCGAACTTTGAGAAGTTGGTCAGAACATTGGAAAAAACTGTGGGTCAAAACTTGGAAAAGTTGTGGTAAAACTTTGTAAAAGTGTGGTCGAGACTGTTGAGAATGTGGTCGAACTTTGGAAAAGTTGTGTCAAACTTCCGAAAAGGTGTGGTCAAACCTGGAAAAGTGTGGTCCGAACTTTGAGAGTGTGTCAAAACTTGGAATAATTTGGTCGGTCTTTCGTTAGCTCTTCACGACTTGGAAGTTGGTCAAACTTGGTGAAGTGATGTTGTTCAAGGAGAAATGTAGTCGAACTTGGGAAACTGTGATCAGACTTGGAAAAGTGTGGTCAACTTTAGAAAGTGTGTCAAACTTTTAAAAAGTGTGGGTCGAACTGAAAAAAGTGTAGTCAAACCTTGGAAAAGTGTGGTCGAGCTTTGAAAAGTGTGGTCGAACTGGAAAAGTGTGGCCAAACTTGGAAAAGTGTGGTCAAAATTGCAAAAAGTGTAGTCGAACTTTGAGAAGTGTGGTCGAACTTGGAAAAGTGTGGTTAAACTTGGGAAGTGTGTCAAACCTGAAAAGTGTGGTCAAACTTGAGAAGTGTGTCGAACTTGGAAAAGTTGGTCGAACTTGGAAAGTTTGTCAAACCTTGGAAAAAGTGTGTCGACTTTGAGAAGTTTGGTCGAACTTTGAGAAGTGTGGTCAAACTTGGAAAAAGGTGGTCGAACTTAGAAAAGTGTGGTCAAACTTGAAAAGTGTGGTCAAACTTAGAAAAGTTTGGTCAAACTTGAAAAGTGTGGTCAAACTTGAAAAAGTGTTGTGAAACTAAGAAAAGTGTGGTCAAACTTTGGAAAGTGTGGTGAAACTTTGAAAAGTGTGGTCAAAAACCTTGGGGGATGAAAAAGTGGGTCAAACTTGGAAAAGTGTGGTCGAACTGTTGAGATGTGTGGTCGAACTTGGAAAAATGTGGTAGAATTTTGAAAAGTGTGGTCAAACTTAGAAAAGTGAGGTAAAACTCGGAAAAGTGTGGTCGAACTTTGAGAAGTGTGGGTCGAACTTGAAAAAGTGTGGTCAAACTTGGAAAAGTTGTGGTCGAACTTTGAAAAGTGTGGTCGGACTTTGAGAAGTGTGGTTGAACTTGTGGAAAGTGTGGTCAAACTTGAAAAAGTGTGGTCAATCTTGGAAAAGTTGTGGTAGAAACTTAGAGAAGTTTGAACCGAAATCGAAAGTGTGAATGAAACTTGGAAAAAGTGGTGGTGAATACTTGTAAAAGTGGTGGTCAAAAAATTTTGAGAAGTGGTGGTCGAACTTGGAAAAGTTTGGTCAAACTTGGAAAAGTGTGGTAAAAACTTGAAAAAGTGGGGTCGAACTTGGAGAAGTGTGGTCGACTTGGAAAAGTGTGGTCAAACTTGGAAAGTGTGGTCAAACTTGGAAAAGTGTGGTCAAACTTGGAAAAGTGTGGTCGAACTTTGAGAAGTGTGTCAACTTGAAAGTGTGTCAAACTTGGAAAGTGTGGTCAAAACTTGAAAAGTGTGGTCAAACTTGGAAAAAGTGTGGTCGAACTTTGAGAAGTGTGTCGAAACTGGGAAAAGTGTGGTCAAACTTGGAAAAGTGAGGAGTCACACTTGGAAAAGTGTGGTCAAACATGGAAAAGAGTGTGGTCGAACTTGGAAAAGTGTGGTCAAACTTGAAAAAGTGTGGTCAAACATGGAAAAGTGTGGTCAAACTTGGAAAAGTGTGGTCGAACTTTGAGAAGTGTTGTCGAACTTTAAAAAGTGTGGTCAAACTTAGAAAAGTGTGGTCAAACTTGGAAAAGTGTGGTCAAACTTTAAGGAGTGTGGTAGAACTTAGAAAAGTGTGGTCGAACTTGAAAAGTGTGGTCAAACTTGGAAAAGTGAGGTCAAACTTGGAAAATGTGTCGAACTTTTAAGTGTGGTTGAACTTGGAAAAGTGTGGTCAAACTTTGAAAATTGTTTTCAAACTTGGAAAAGTGTGGTCGAACTTTGAGAAGTGTGGTCGAACTTGGAAAAGTGTGGTCGAACTTTGAAAAGTTTGGTCGAACTTGAAAAAGTGTAGTCAAACTTGGAAAAGTGTGGTGAAACTTGGAAAAGTGTGGTCGAACTTTGGGAAGTGTTGGTCGAACTTGAAAAAAAAGTGGTTTAAACTTGGAAATAGTGTGGTGAAACTTGGAAAAGTGGTGGTCAAACTTAGAAGTGTGGTCAAACTTGAAAAGTGTGGTCAAACTTGGAAAAGTGTGGTCAAACAGTTGGAAAAAGTCGTGGTCGAACTTTGAGAATTGTGGTCGAACTTGAAAAGTGTGGGGTTCAAACTTGGAAAACGTGTGGTTCAAACTTGGAAAAAGTGTGTGTCCAACAACTTGGAAAATTCGTGGTCGAACTTTGAGAATTGTGGTCGAACTTTGAAAAGTGTGGTCAAACTTGGAAAACTGTGGTCAAACTTGGTTAAGAGTGAAAAAGTGTGGTCGAACTTTGAGAAGTGTGGTCGAACTTGGAAAAATGTGGTCAAACTTTGGAAAAGTGTGGTCAAAACTTGGAAAAGTGTGGTCGAACTTGAAAAAGTGTGTCAAACTTAGAAAAAGTGTGGTCCGAACTTGAGAAAGTGTGGTCGAAGCTTAGAAAACTGTGGTCAACACTTAAGAAAAGGTGGTAAAAACTTGTAATGTATGTCGAACTTTGAGAAGTGTGTCGAACTTGGAAAAGTGTGGTCAAACTTGGGAAAGTGTGGTCAAACCTGGAAAAGTGTGGTCGAACTTTGAGAAGTGTGGTCGAACTTGGAAAAGTGTGGTCAAACTTGGAAAAGGTGTGGTCAAGACTTGGAAAAGTGTTGTTCAAACGTTGAAAAGTGGTCCGAACTTGGAAAGTTGTTTTCAAACTTGGAAAAGGTGTGGTCAAACTTGAAAGTGTGGTCAACTGGAAAAGGTGTGTCAACTTTGGAAAGTGTGGTCGAACTTTGAGAAATGTGGTCGAACTTGAAAAAGTGTGGTGAAACTTGGAAAAGTGTTTGGTAAAACTTTGAACGTGTGTCAAAACTTTGAGAAGTGGGTGGTCGAACTTGGATAAAGTTGGTCAAACTTGGAAAAAAAGTGTGGTCAATACAATGGAAAAGTGGGTCCAAACTTGGAAAAGTGTGGTCGAACTTTGAGAAGTGTTGTCGAACTTTAAAAAGTGTGGTCAAACTTAGAAAAGTGAGGTCAAACTTTAAGGAGTGGTAAGAGACTTAGAAAAAGTGTGGTCGAACTTGGAAGTGTGGTCAAACTGGAAAAAGTGTGTCAAACTTTAAGAAGTGGGGTTCGAACTTTGGAAAAGTGTGTCAAACTTGAAAAGTGTGGTCAATACTTGGAAAGAAAAGTGTGGTCGAACTTTAAGAAGTGTGGTCGAACTTGAAAAATGTGGTCGAACTTTGAAAAGTTTGGTCGAACTTGAAAAAGTGTAGTCAAACTTGGAAAGTGTGTGAAGACTTGGAAAAGTGTTGTCGAAATTTGAGAAGTGTGTGGTCGAACTTGGAAAAATGTGGTTAAACTTGGAAAAGTGTGGTGAAACTTGGAAAAGTATTGTCAAATTTTGGGAAGTGTGGTCGAACTGAAAAGAGTGTCAAACTTGGAATAAGTGTAGAACCAAACTTGGAAAAGTGGTGGTCAAACTTAGAAGTTGTGGTCAGAACTTTCGAAAAGTGTGGTCAAACTTGGGAAAATGTAATATAACTTGGAAAAGTGTGGTCAAACTTGGAAATCAAACTTGGAAAAGTGTGGTCGAACTTTGAGAAGTGTTGTCGAACTTTGAGATGTTTGGTCGAACTTAGAAAAGTGTGGTCAAACTTGAAAAAGTATGGTCGAACTTTGAGAGGTATGGTCGAACTTGGAAAAGGTGTGGAACGGAACTTGGATAAAGTGTGGTCAACTTGGAAAAGTGTGGCCGAACTTGGAAAAGTGTGGTCAAACTTGAAAACGTGTGGTCAAACATTGGAAAAGTGTGGTTCGAACTTTGAGAAGTTGTGGTCGAACTGGTCAAAGTGTGGGGTCAAACTTGGAAAAGTGTGGGTCAAAATTGGAAAGTGGTGGTCGCACTTTGATAAGTGTGGGTCGAACGGAAAAGTGTGGATCAAACTTGAAAAGTGTGGTCAAACTTGGAAAAGTGTGGTCGATCTTTGAGAAGTGTGGTCGAACTTAGAAAAGTGTGGTCAAACTTGGAAAAGTGTGGTCAAACTTGGAAAAGTGTGTCGAACGTTGAGAAGTGTTTGGTCGAACTTGGAAAGATGATGTCAAAATCTTGGAAAGTGTTTTTCGAACTTTGAGAAGTGTGGTCGAACTTTGAAAAGTGTTGGTCGAACTTGGAAAAGTGTGGTCAACTTGAAAAAGTGTGGTCAATTGTAAACTGTGGTCGAACTTTGAGAAGTGTGTCGAACTTTGAGAAGTGTGGTCGAACTTGACAAAGTGTGGTCAAACTTGGAAAAGAGTGGTCGAACTTGAAAATAATAGTCAAACTTTGAAAGTGTGGTCGAATTTGGAAAAGTGATGTCAAACTTGGAAAAGTGTGGGCAAACTTGGAAAGTGTGGTCAAATTTGAAAAAGTGTGGTCGAACTTGGAAAAGTTTGGCAAACCTGGAAAAGTGTGGTCGAACTTGGAAAAGTGTGGTCAAACTTTAAGAAGTGTGGTGAAACTTGGAAAAGTGTGGTCAAACCTGGAAAATTGTGGTCAAACTTGGAAAAGTGTGGTCGAAACTTTGAAGAATCGTGTGGTCGAACTTGGAAAAGCGTGGTCAAACTTGAAAAGTGTGGTCAAACTAGGAAAAGCGGGTCGCACGTTGAGAAGTGTGGTCGAACTTGGAAAAGTGTGTTCAAACTTGGAAAAGTGTGGTCAACTTGGAAAGTGTGGTCGAACTTGGAAAAGTGTGTTCAAACTTGGAAAAGTGTGGTCAAAGATTTGGAAAAGTGTGGTCGAACTTTAAGAAGCGTGGTCGACACCTTTGAAAAGTGTGGTCAAAACTTGGAAAAGTGTAGTAAAACTTGGAAAAGTGTGGTCGAACTTTGAGAAGTGTGGTCGAACTTGGAAAAAGTGTGGTCAAACTTGGAAAAGTGTGGTCAAACTTGTAAAAGTTTGTGGTCAAACTTGGAAAAGTGTGTTCGAACTTGAGAAGTGTGTCGAACTTTGAGAAGTGTGGTCGAACTTAGAAAAGTGTTGGTCAAACTTGGAAAAGTTGTGGTCAAACTTTGAAAAGAGTTGGTCGAAGAAGTGTGGTTGAACTTGGAAAAGTGATGTCAAACTTGGGAAGTGGGTGGTCGAACCTTTGAAAAGTGTGGTCAAATTTGAAAAAGTGTGGTCGAACTTTGGAAAAGTGTGGTCAAACTGGGAAAAGTGTGGTCAAACTTAGAAAATTGTGTCGAACCTTGAGAAGTGTGGTCGAACTTGGAAAAGTGTAGTCAAACCTTTGAAAAGTGTGGTCAAACCTTTAAAAGTGTGGTCGAACTTTGATAAGTGTGGTCGAACTTGGAAAAGTGTGGTCAAATTGAAAAGTGTGGTCAAACTGAAAGCGTGGTCGATCTTGAGAAGTGTGGTCGACTTAGAAAAGTGTGGCTCAAACTTGGAAGTGGGTGGTCAAACTTGGAAAAGTGTGGGTCGAACTTTGAGAAGTGTGGTCGAACTTGAAAATTGTGGTCAAACTTGAAAAGTGTGGTCCAAACTTGGAAAGTGTGGTCAAACTTGGAAAAAGGTGGTCGAAAAAAGTGTGTTCGAACTTTTAGAAATGTAGTCGAACTTGGAAAAGTGTGTTCGAACTTGGAAAAGTGTGGTCAAACTTCTAAAAGTTTGGTCGAACTTTGAGAAGTGTGGTCCAACTTGGAAAGTGTGGTCAAACTTGGAAAGTGTGGTTTCAAACTTGGAAAAGTGTAGTCAAAAAACTTGGAAAACTGTGGTCAAACTTGAAAAAGTTGTAGTCAAAATTGGAAAATGTTGTCAAACTTTTTAAACCAGTGTGGTCGAACTTTGAGAAGTGTGGTCGAAATTGGAAAAGTGTGGTCAAACTTGGAAAACTGTGGTCAAACTTGGAAAAGGTGTGGTCAAACTTGGAAAACTGTGGTCAAACTTGGAAAGTGTGGTCGAACTTTGAGATAGTGGTCGAACTTGGAAAGTGTGGTCAAACTTGAAAAGTGTGGGTCGAACTTTGAGAAAGTGGGGGTCGAAACTTTGAAGAAGTGTGGTCAACTTGGAAGTGTGGTTCAATTGGTTAAAACTGTTTTGGTTCAAACTTGAAAAGTGTGGTCAGAGCTTTGAGAAGTGTGGTCGAACTTGGAAAAGTGGTGGGTAAACTTGGAAAAACTGTGGTCAAACCTTGGAAAAGTGGGTCGAACCTTTGAGAAGTGTGGTCAAACTTTGAGAAGTGTGGTCGAACTTTTGAGACAGTGTGGTCGAACTTGGAAAGGTGTGGTCAAACTTGAAAAAAGTGGTCAAACTTTGAAAAGTGTGCGAACTTGGAAAAGTGTGGTTAAACTTGAAAAAGTGTGTTCAAACTTGGAAAAGTGTGGTCGACACTTTGAGAAGTGTGGTCGAACTTTTAAAAGTGTGGTTGAACTTTGAGAAGTGTGGTCGAACTTGGAAAAAGTGTGGTCAAACTTTAAGAAGTGTGGTGAAACTTGGAAAAGTGTGGTCAAACTTGGAAAATTGTGGTCAAACTTGGAAAAGTGTTATCGAACTTTGAGAAGTGGTGGTCGAACTTTGAGAAGTGTGGTCGAAATTTGAGAAGAGTGTGGTCCAACTTGGAAAAGTGTAGTCAAAAACTTTTAAAGGTGTTGGTCGAACTTTGAGAAGTGTTGTCGAACTTGGAAAGTGTGGTCAAACTTGGAAAAGTGTGGTCAAACTTGAATGGAGTGGTCGAACTTGAGAAGTGTGGTCGACTTGGATAAAGTGTAGTCAACTTGAAAAAGTGTGGTCAAACTTGAAAAGTGTGGTCGAACTTTGATAAGTGTGGTCGAACTTGGAAAAATGTGGTCAAACTTGGAAAAGTGTGGTCGAACTTTGAGAAGTGTGGTCGAACTTTTGAGAAGTGTGTTGGAACTTAGAAGAAGTGTGGTCGAACTTTGAAATTGTGGTCGAACTTTGAAAAGTGTGGTCAAACTTGGAAAAGTGTGACCACAACTTTTTCCAAAGTTCGACCACACTTTCAAAAGTTCGACCACGCTTTTCCAAGTTTGACCACATTTTCCCAAGTTTGACCACACTTTTCTAAGGTCGACCACAACTTTCAAAGTGCGACCAACACTTCTTCGCAAGTTTGCACACTTTATTTCAAGTTTTGACCACACTTTTCCAAGTTCGACCACACTTCTCAAAGTTCGACCACTCTTTTCCACCAGTTTGACCACACTTTTCCAAGTTTGACACACTATCCAAGTTCGACCACAATTCTCAAAGTTCGAACACACTTTTCAAGTTTGACAACACTTTTCCAAGTTGACTACACTTTTTTCCAAGTTCGACACACTTTTCCAAGTTTTGATAACACTTTCCAAGTTCGCCACACTTTATCTTCAAAGTTACCCCCTTCTCAAGTTCGATTCGACCATATTTTTCCAAAGTTTGACCATTTTTTTAAAAGTTTTGACCACACTTTTTTTCCAAGTATCGACCACACTTCCAAAAGTTCGACCACGCTTTTCCAAGTTTGTCGACCACAACTTTTCCAAGTTTGATCACACTTTTCCAAGTTCGACCACACTTATCAAAGTTCGACCACACTTTTCCAAGTTTGACCACACTTTTCCAAGTTTGACCACACTTTTCCAAGTTCGACCACATTTCTCAAAGTTACGACCACACTTTTCAAGGTTTGACCCACACTTTCAGTTTTGACCACACTTTTCCAAGTCGGACCACACTTCCAAAGTTCGACCACACTTTTCCAAGTTCGACCACACTTTTCCAAAGTTTGAAAACACTTTTCCAAGTTCGACCACACTTTTCCAAGTTCGACCACACTTCTCAAAGTTCGACCACACTTTTCCAAGTTCGCCCACACTTTTCTAAGTTCGACCACACTTTTCAAATTTGACCACACTTTTTGCCCAATTTGACCACCTTTTTTTCGAAGTTTGACCACACTTTTCTCCAAGTTCGACCACACTTTTCAAGTTCGACCACATTTTCCAAGTTTGACGACCACATTTTCCAAGTTTGACCACAACTTCTCAAGGCTTTCGAACCACACTTTTTCCGAAACTTGGACACACTTTCAAGTTTTGTCCACACTTTTCCAAGTTTCGAACCACAACTTCTCCAAAGTTCGAAACACCTTAAAAGTTGGTGACTACACCTTTCCAAGTTCGACTACACTATTCCAAGTTCGACCACACTTCTCAAAATTTCGACCACACTTTTCAAATTTTATTACAATTTACAAGTTTGACCACAGCTTTGTTCTAATCGACCAACACTTTTCCAAGTTCGACCACGCTTTTCCAAGTTTGAGCCACAGTTTTTCATCGTTTTGTGACACGACTTTTCTCAAAGTTCGACTATACATTCTCAAGTTCGACAACACCGTTAAAAGTTTGACTACCACTTTCAAAGTTTGACCGAACACTTTTTCAAAGGTTTAACCACACTTTTCCAAGTTCGACCACACTTTTCAAAGTTTGAACACACTTTTATAAGTTCGAACACACTTTTCCAAGTTCAAACACACTTCTCAAATTTCGACCACACTTCTCAAAGTTCGACCACACTTTTCCAAGTTTGACCACACTTTTCCAAGTTTGACCACTTTTCCAAGTTCGACCACACTTCTCAAAGTTCGACAACACTTTCCAAGTTTGACTACACATTTCCAAGTTGACCCACATTTGCCGTTCTTTTCAAGTTCGTTCTTCAGCGCTTTCAAAGTTCGACTCAGGCTTTTTGTATCTCAAGTTTGACGCACAGTTTTCAATAGTTTTTGACCACTTACTTTTTTCCAAGTCGCAACACTTCTCAAAGTTCGACAACACCTTTAAAAGTTTGACTAACACTTTGTTCTATATTTGACCAACTTTGATCGCAAGTTTCGACCACACTTTTTCAACAGTTTGACCACACTTTTCCAAGTTTTGACCACACTTTTCCAACGTTTGTCCCACTTTTCCAAGTTCGACCACACTTTTCCCAAGTTCGGACCACACTTTCAAAGTTCGACCCACTTTTCCAGTTTTGACCATCAGTTTTACCAATTTGATCACGACTTTTTCCAAGTTTGACCAAACTTCTCAAAGTTCGACCACACTTCTAAAAGTTTCGTCCACACTTTTCCAAGTTTGACACACTACTCAAAGTTCGACCACACTTTTTCCAGATTCACCAAACTTCTCAAGGATCGACCACACTTTTCAAGTTTGACCACACTTTTCCAGGTTTGACCACACTTTTCCAAGTTCAACCAAACTTCTCAAAGTTCGACCACTTTTCCAATTTTGACCACACTTTTTCAAGTTTGAATACACTTTTCCAAGTTTAACCACCACATTCTCAAAGTTCGACCACACTTTTTAAAAGTTTGACAACACTTTTTCCAAGTTGACCACACCTTTCAAGTTCGACCACTTTCAGTTTGATCCGACACTTTTTCCAAGTTTTGACCACACTTTTCCAAGTTCGACCACACTTTTTCAAGTTTTACCACACTTTTTCCAAGTTTGATTACACTTTTCCAAGTTTGACCACACTTTTTTAAGTTTGACCACACTTCTAAAAGTTCGACCACACTTTTTTCAAGTTTGACCACACTTTTCCCAAGTTTGACCACAGTTTCCAAGTTTCGACCCAAAACACTTTTTCCAAGTTCGACACACTCTCGAAAGATCGACCACACTTTTACAGATTTGACCAAACTTCTCAAAGTTTCACCACAACTTCTTAAAGTTTTCGACACACTTCTCAAGTTTCGACCACACCTTTCAAGTTTGAACCACAATGCTTTTCCCCCAGTTTGACCACACTTTTCCAAGTTCGACCAAATTCTCAAAGTTCGACCACACTTTTTTAAGTTTGACCACATTTTTCAAAAGTTTGACACAACTTTTCCAAGTTTGACTACACTTCTCAAAGATCGACCACAGTTTTCCAAGTTTGACCACACTTTTCAAGTTTTACGCACACTTTTCCAAGTTTGCCACACTTTTCCAAGTTTCGACAACACTTTAATCAAGTTCGACCCCTTTTTCAAGGTTTGACCCACACTTTTCCAAGTTCGACCACACTTCTCAAAGTTCGACAACACTTTTTCCCACAAAGTTTTGACCCATCACTTTGCCCAAGTTTCGAACCACAACTTTTCAAGTTTCGAACAACACTTCTCAAAGTTCCGACAGCAGCCTTTCCAAGTTTGACCAACACTTTTTTCCAACGTTAGACCCCACTTTTCAAAGTTCGACCACACTTCTTAAAGTTCGACCACACTTTTCCAAGTTTGATCACAATTTTCCAAGTTGACCACACTTTTTTGCCAAGTTTCCCGAACCAACACTTCCTCAAAGTTCGACCACAACTTTCTTCCAAGTTTGACCACCAATTTTCCAAAGTTTGCACGCACACTTTCCCAAGTTCCGACGCACGACTTTTCCAAGTTCGACGCACACTTTTCCAAGTTCGACAACACTTTCTCAAGTTCCATCACTCACACTTCTCAAGTTTGAACCACACTTTTTCAAGCTGGACCACACTTTTTCAAGAGTTCGACCACCACTTTTTTACAAGCTTTGGACCACCACTTTCCAAGTTTGACCGACCACTTTTTCGAAGTTCGATCCACTACTTCTCAAGTTCCACCAACACTTCTCAAAGTTTGAACCACACTTCTCAAAGTTCGACACACTTTTTCAAGTTTGACCCCACTTTTCCAAGTTTGACCACACACTTTTCCAAGTTCGACCACACCTCTCAAAGTTCGACCACACTTTTCCAAGTTTTGACCCAGTTTTAACCAATTTGGCGCAGCACTTTTCCAAGTTGACCACACTTCTTTCTCAAAGTTCGACCCACTTCCAAGTTCGACACACTTCTCAAGTTCGACACACTTTTTCCAAGTTTGACCAACACGTTCTTTATCCATTTTGAACCACACTTTTTCCAAGTTTGAACCCACAGTTTTACCAATTTGACCACACTTTATCCAAGTTTGACGCCACCCACTTCCTCAAGTTCGACCCACTTCTCAAAGTTCACTACACTTTTCCAAGTTTGGACCACACTTTTCCAAGTTTACCACACTTTTCTAAGTTCGACGCCACACTTCTCAAAGTTGACGACCATGCTTTCCACAAGTTTGACTTGTGGCACCTTTTTCCAAGTTTTGACCACACTTTTCCAAGTTCGACCACACTTTTCAAGGTTTTCGACCACAGTTTTCCAAGTTTGATCAACACTTTTATCCAAGTTGACCACATTTTGCAAGTTCGATCCACAAACTTCTCAAGTTCGACCACAAACTTTTCGCAATTTGGACCACATTTTTTTTCAAGTTTTGACCCACACTTTTATAAGTTGACAGCACTTTTTCTAGTTTGACCACACTTCTTCAAGTTTCGACCACACTCTCAAAGTTTTCCACCACACTTCTCCATTGCTCAAAGTTCGACCAACACTTCTCAAAGTTCGACCACACTTTTTTCCAAGTTTGACCGCACACTTTTCCAACAAGTTTTGACCACACTTCTCAAAGTTCAACCACACTTTTACAAGTTTGACGACACTTCTTAAAGTTTGACCACATTTTTCCAAGTTCGACCACACTTCTCAAAGTTCCAGCCACAGCTTCTCAAAGTTTGACGGACCCACTTCTCAAGTTCGACCAA
>JABUQX010099759.1:5000-10000 GCA_015478945.1 Trachelipus rathkii
GGATATTTTGCTGTATCGGTTAAAAGAGATTTCTCTATTTCCATATGTTTAATGGGAGATAATTTCACTTTACGTACATATAGATAAGCATCCAGTAATTTAAAGATAGGCTTTGGAGCCGCAGTTGTGGCTAAAAGTGCACTTTTAACATTAAGAGCAAATTCAGGTGCAGATCTAGTTAACCTGATGCGGGTGTCCACTGATGATAGAATAAGTCTTTCCTGAGAGAATATATCACCGTTTACACGTCCATAATATTCATACGTGTTATTTTTAGCCTTAGCAGCGTCGGTTCTATGTTTCTCTACATCTTTTAAATTATAGTAACCACATGATTGCAGGTGAGACTCTTTCGCATCTTGAGAATAATTTAGTAAAGTTTCAATGTAACTTCGATAAGGGTAACTTGCCGCTGACGCTCCTAGAGATGTTTCATTTAAAAACACCTCAAGTTGATTAAAACACGTGTACAGGAAATTTGTCTCGGAGTATACTATGTGATCGGTTCCTGTGAGATCTGATCCATCTTCGTTTACTAATTTCACTTTCAAATATAAAAACACATTCGAAGGGTCAAGATATTGGTCAGAAGTGCCTGGGATATTGAATTCGAGAGGTACATCGGTATTTGTGATCGCGTGAACGGGATTAATACTAATAAAATTGGACTCACTCACGCTGATCTGTGTAGGGTTCACTGAGAAGAGATCCAATTCACTCTTACAACAGTCTGGGCTGGAGGGATGGAGGAAATGCATCTTGCTGATACAATCACTGGACGTATAATGAAGAAAGATTTGTTTAAACATTCCTTATATACAAAATAGTTACAGGTTGTCACTGTTTATGTAAAATAGTTGCCATTCATCATCATTATTAAAGGGCAAACACATCAATACACTTTTTCTTTAATGGTCCTTTCCTATTCCTCTTTATAGGTTTTTTACGATGACCTACACCTTGACCAGTCATCTTACGTCGTATTTTTCGTTTAACATCATCTAACATTTCATCTGAAACATCGGCTATGCGACGTTTTACAGCACTACGAGGGTCGACACCCCCCATAATATCCTGGATTGTGTTTATTCCCGTTCTGGCTGCTTTTTTAGCGATGTATTTACCCCCTGATTTAAACAGGGGAATAGCTCTACGAAATAACGAAGCAAAAAATCCTCCTAAACCATATCCCCTCTGCATTCTTGAACCCCTGAAGACTCTTTCTCTTTCCATTATTATTATTTAACGGAGCTTCCTTCTAATGTGTACTTTACACACTGCTGTCCCGCTTGTGAATGGATAAGGTTTTCCCTCAACATCTCTTATATAAACACGAATCGAACTCAGTTGGGTCTTACTCAGGGGTAAGTAGTGAACATTAGGAAAGCTAATAACTTTACTATCTTTAGGAAAATGAACTACTCTTAACAAAGAGGCTTTAGTATTCCCTACGTACTGATGGTCTATAATATCTGTATAAACATAGGCCATACCAGGATCTTGAAATATCTTAGAAGGCATGCATACAAAATGTAATGAACTCTCGGTGTCATTTTTTGTGACATACTCTTCCATCGTTGGTATATAACGCGTTAGATCCTTTAGAGATGGTTTGATATTATTTCTCAATGTTTTGTTTACATATGAATAATGGCAATTACGAAACCAACCTGAGGGGGCGAAAATAAATAAACCTATATCGTTCAGGTTTACTTGAGCTTGAGATTTTAAGGTGATTAACACGTTATCTTCGTTAACGGATTTATTAACAAGAAACACTAAATCTTTACATAACTGACCTGCTTCAAATTTTTTGTTTAAGTCTATGAACACATCGGTAACCGATTTATAGAAACCACGGTTTATGAAATATCTTTCAAAGAAATATTCTTTCTTGCCTCGTTTGATGACTGGCATATCAGCATTAATTTTTAATACATTTTTAACATTATCAACATTTCTAAATATCGAAAACGCCAAATATGATTCAGGCCTATTCTCTATATCGGCGTCGAGAATTATTTCACTTAATCCTGCTTCATATATTTCTCGATCAAAAGTTATAGGGTTCAATAATTGGGTTGTATAGTCTGATATTTTATTTTCAGGATACAGATCCATAGAAGCCGATGAAGGCAGCGTTAAATAGAAATGATCTTCACTCTCCATGTTCACAAAGTAAACTGATCAATGTTTCTTAATTTCACTAGCATTTATATAACTATTAAACTTCGCTGGGTAACCTACCCATTTGACAAGATACTGTTTATTTTTACCTTTTCCTTTAGATCCTAATATTTTTTCTATTTTATACTCGTGACTCTTAGGATCAAACCGTATTTTCTGTATTTCTTGTTTATAGAACCCTCCTTTTATTTGTTCCCCATCTAAATCTTCAAGATAGTATAATTTTAACCCGTCTCTTGGGAATTCTCTGATTGTATCTACTTTAAAAACTTCTCTTGACCATCCTGCTTCGTACCCTTTTCTGAAATTTTCATCTGACCTAGACACTCTCACGTAATCTCCTACTTTAATGCCTGTGTTATCTTTAATTTTTCGTACAGGATGACTAGGAACTGAGGGTTTTGTCTTCACCATCTCTAGAGGGGTCTTCTTAAGTGTTCTATGATAAGACCTATTATAAGAATAAGCCAAGTCTTGCAGTATATCTATATATTTAAATGTATTCATTTTCGTGAAATATCTGTGCATTCTTTCTTTTATAGTTCTTTGTACTCTTTCCACTATTGCAGCTTTATTAACTGAAAATGTGTTGTAGTATCCTATATCATACTTTGTAACTATGTCTTGAAACTCTTTACCTAAAAATTCTTGACCTTTATCTGTCCACATCAATTGAGGATATCTATTATCCTCATTTATAATTTCTCTCACAGCTTCAGCAACAGTTTTCGATCTTTTATCTTTTAAAGCCTTTAACCATAAATACCGGGAATATACATCTATCACAAAAAGAATGTATTGATACCCTTCATTGTAAACTTTATATTTTATCATTTCAGTCAAATCTAACTGCCATACGTTATCTAAATGTGGGGCTATGGTTTTCCGTGTAGGAAATTTTTTTCGTATAGGTTTATGTAGAGTAAAAGCATCCTCACCTTCTAAATAATTTTTCAGTTCTTTTTTATTAATATGAGGAAACTTTGAAGCGAACCTTGAAAAGCCTCCATAACTGTAAGGCTGTTTCACATCAAAGTAATATTTATCGACCGCCTCCTTAGCCTCCATGACTCACAATGACATTAACAATAAAAATTATATTCATTTATACTGAAAGGTGATATAAAAACCAAATGTATATGAAATATTTTATTTTAACTACAAAATAATATTAACTATTTTTAATTACAAGTCTAAAAACATAGCAGATGTATACAGAAAGATAACATAACTTATATATACATAATTTAAAATTACAAACAATACAATCATATAAAAAGTACAATAAATAATTAGGAACTAATCCATTTTGAAGCAATGGATGTTTTTTTCTTATTCTACCTGCACTTGAGCGTAATGTGTTTCTACTTAGCAACTTAAATCTGTCCGATGCAAAAGAAGTACCAGAAGGACTCGCATCTGGTCTAGGAGACATTGGAATATTATCCAGATCCGCTAATCTTTGTTTATTCTGGATTAAAGTTCTCGGAAAATTAATAGTCTGAAGTTCTTGTTTGATCCTATTCCAGCCTGTTACAGGAGCCTTCTTCCAATCACGTGAGAGATCGGATATCAAGTCAACAATATTCGAACCAAATATTGTTTCTCCGTCAATAATGATTTGCCCGAGCTCGTTCCATGTAATCTGATCTTTTAAAATATTATATAGAGCTAAACCCGTTTTCTTACTTCTCATTGGTAAGCTTTCCTTGAGGACATGTTTAAAATTATCTTCTCTCTTCACTTCAATCTTAGTATCTGGTGCTGGAGCTGAATCTTCCTTAGGTGAATTAAATAAAGCTTTTAGATTTACTAAATTTTGTATAGCATTTTGATATAGGATTCTTTTTTCGTGAATGTTAACATCAGAGTTTAATATTCGATACAATTCCTTCTCGTAATTATTTATCTGCTCAACTTGCGGATCATATAAACTCAAAGGTTGCTGTTGGAGCAACTGCGGATAAGGGTTATACCCGATCTGTTGTTCGAACTGTTGTTGTTGTTGTGGCTGTTGTTGTTGTTGCTGTTGTTGTTGTTGTGGCTGTTGTTGTTGTTGTTGTTGTTGTTGTTGTTGTTGCTGGCTGTTGTTGTTGTTGTTGTTGTTGTTGTAGAGGTAGGGTTCCTGTGTTATATTTCATCTTCTCATAATCGCTGTAGGGTAAAACCACTACCTTCTTCATCATTGAGCAAGCCACTTGGTTATCAAAGGGGCTATAACGGAAAAGAGTAAAGGTAAGAACACACCTCCGCCTTTCTGTAATAGCTTCTTTTTATTTTTAAGCTTTCTTACGTTACCAGCAAGTTTTTTAATGATGCTTCTATGACGACGCAGCTTTACCTTCTGAGGTCTGTTTAAAGGAACATTTCCTTTTATAAGATTTAGGCATACTTCCGCTATACATTGTATGAATTTTTCATCTTCACAGATCAGTTTACGTTTTTCAGAAGGTTTCAGGTTTTTAAATTTTCTCATAAGAGGTAAATATTTAACAACTAAATCACTCATTATTCAGGTATGTATACTGTCTCAATCTCGTTAGGCAAGATATTTGTACGCAGTAACACTCTATGCGTGTTCTTAGGATGAAGCTCACAGAGTAAATAACCGTGAGGTATAGATGTAACTTCTTTATATACTTTTAGGAACTCTTTACGTTGAGTAGGGAACATTTGGGTAGCCACAACATTGACCTGACTCATATCCCTTCTTTGACCGAACAAGATTAAATACTGTGTGTTTAAAGACACATCACGCATATACTTATTCTGATGAAAGATATTCTGCGTTATAAAAAATACTGTGATGTTTA
>JABUQX010099759.1:20000-45902 GCA_015478945.1 Trachelipus rathkii
GTGGAAGCTAAATTTAACTTTGGCGTTATACAGTATGTTGGCAAGAAGTAAAATATTATGTAATGATGATGTAAAAAATTATATCATTGATGTTTCAATCACAATGATTAAAATTTTCAAGCCTCCTGAGAGGAACCGGCGTTTTTCTCTATTTATGTCAAGTTGATTAAATTTTCTGTGCACGTAGTCGGGGAGATGCACATTTTTTATTTGGATAATTTCTTTGTACATGCAGTAGTTTTGGATTTGTTCTTGGAACAACTTTCCAAAAAAAAAAAAAAAGGATTTGGAAATTTTTATAAGTTTTCTTTTGAGTATACAAAAATTGTCTAAGCTTAAAAGATATATCTCGCTTGACTGTGCAAGCCCTGAAAATTTGATGCTGATAGGACTGGTAAAAAAAATATATCAATATTTTCACTTTTTGAAAAAATTTTTTTTTTGGAAAAAGTGAAATATTGATATATTTTTTTTTTTTTACTCATCTTCTCATACACCTCAGTGTAATTATTTCTTTACTTAGATGAATTTTTTGTATACTCAAAAGAAAAATTTCAAAAATTTCAAAAATTTTGACAAAAGCAAATCTAGAAATACTGCATGTACAAAGAAATTATTTAAATAAAAAATGTGCATCTACCCCGACTACATTTATAAAATAAATATATACATATATAAATTTTCATAAAATTTTAATTTCTGAAAATTTCATCCAGATCGCGCGAGCAGAAAAAGAAGTTTTCGCAATTTTTCATTTCAAAAACCAAAAAAGTTGGCTTTGAATTTGGACGTTGTTGTTGTTGTTTGTTGTTTTTTTTCTTTTTTTTTTTGTTGTCACCACCGCTCACGGGCAAAGCCCTATTCAGGGAGGGGGTGTTGCACGCCAAAATTTCATTCGCTAGCGCAAATTACGCAGATGAGCACAGACGCAGGCTTTAAAGTGAGGAGATTAAATTCAGCAGGGGAACACAGAAGATGGAAGAGAATTCCACAGAACAGAGGTGGCAGGAAAGAAGGAAGCACCGCAGCGAACTAGCCTGGAGTTACCAAGATCCACACAAAACTCGTGCGCAGACACAGCACCCCTTGTGCTACGAGGGCGTCGTAAAGGTGGTGGTACGCGAGTGGTAAGTTTCCTCGAACACCTGCCGCTGTGGTACCTATAGAAAAGATAAAGCACCAACATCGTGCCGCAAAGATAGAGGGGTCAAGTGAACTTGAAAGTACAGGAAACGTTTATAAGCCTTTTGGCTTTTGACTCGACCTTGTCCAAAAGCCGTGTGAAACCAGAGCCCAACCCAGATTTGACAACAGTACTCTATACAAGGGCGGATGAGACAGTTTAAGTAACTGAGAAGAGGAAAAAAAGTCTCGCAGTCTAAACAGAACTCCCAGTTTCTTTGAAGCCGCCCTAGCAACCGCTGTGATGTGAGGTTTCCAAGACATTTTTTTGTTTATGTTAAGGCCAAGGATGTTTATATTGTCAACAGGAGAGACGAGAGAACCGTCGAAAGATATAGGAAAGTTAGAAGGTGTCTTAGAGAGAGAGATTTGTTTAGTTGAGTTTTTAAAGAATTGAATTTCACAATGTTGAGACGACCCCAATCTATCCTGATCAGCGAGAATAGAATCAGAAAGATTAAGACGAGAGGCAATTCTAGAAGTAAAGAAGGAGCCAGAATTGAAATGAGTTGAAGAATGAAGGGTCGAGTCATCGGCATATGAGTGGATAGAGTTAGATATGCAGGTGAGAAGATCATTAATGAAAAGTAAGAATAAAGTAGGAGATAAGACCGAACCCTGAGGAACACCACCATTGACAGAAAAAGAAGAAGAAGTCGCTCCATCAACGACAGCCGATATTGATCGACTTGAAAGAAAGCTAAACATAAGTAAGCAAAGAGAAGGAGGAAACCCAAAGGAGGGGAGCTTGGAGAGCAGTGACGCGTGCCATACCCGATCAAATGCTTTGGATATGTCAAGAGCCACCACGCAAGTCTCCCCGTAGTTCCTAAGAGCGGAAAACCATAAATCAGTTAAATAGGAAAGTATATCGCCAGTAGACCTCGAACGCCGAAAGCCGTACTGGCGATCGGAAAGAAGAGAATGAGATTCCAGATGGTCTAAGAAGTGAGAGTTAAGAAGGATTTCAAAGATCTTAGATATAATACAAGTGAGAGCTATATGGCGATAGTTAGAAGGATCAGAGCGGCTTCCTTTTTTTCGGAATAGGTTGGACATGTGCGTGCTTCCAACACTGAAGGAAAGTGCTAGTATTGAGACATAAAGAATATAGTTGAACGAGGGCGGTCAGCACGTAAGCACATTCCCTCAAAAACTCGAGAAAGGAATACCATCCCGCCCCACCCGCCTTCTAACGTTCGCAGATCTCAGGAGCCCATGCACCCGATCAAATGTAATCACAGACAAAGACATAGGACACCTGAGAGGAGAAGGAAGACGAGGAGGAGGAATGCCAGAATCGTAAAAGGTTGAGTTAGAGGAAAATAGGAGGTCGAAGAGATTGGCCATTTCAGTTGGAGAGTTAGCAACAGAGCCATCAGATCGAATAAGAGGAGGAAAGGATGATTTACAGATGTTGTTGTTACAGAAGTTTTTGGCAAGAGACCAGAAAGATTTATCAGTAGGAGAACCAAGGAGGTTAGCGTTTCGTTTGATGAAAGCCCGCTTTGCTCGTCGAAGAGTATCCCTGCAACGATTTCTAGCTGAATGAAAATTAGCAAGAGTGATAGGAGAACGAGAATTTTTCCACTCCCGATACGCGCTGTCTCTAGCCTGAATGGCCAGAGAACAAGCACGATCGAACCATGGATTATGAGGAGAGAAAGATTTAGTCGAAGAAGGAATGAACCTGCTCATCCCGTCAACGATGGCAGTTAGTGGAAGAAGCCGAAGCGTCACCAGAGTCAAAGCAGCCATTCCAATTATAGTTAGCGTAGAAGCCCGATCGAAAGTGCCAGAAAAAAATGCATAGGGCAGGATGGAGCTGTTGGAGAAAAAGTATTAAAATTAAGATTTACCAATAGGAGCGAAAATGGTGTATTTATAGAGAGAAGGACTAGTGGTGAAACATAGGTCAAGTGTGTTCAAGAATTGGTTGGGACGATCTGGAATGTGTGTAGGTTCTTTGATTAGTTGCTCTAGATCGTTGAGAATGCTGAATGATTCAGCCTCCTCCCCACCTAAATCAGTATGAGAGGACCCCAACCACTCAGTGTTGTGTATATTGAAATCCCCTAAATAGAGGACCTCAGTATTTGGATGAGAAGATATAACAGTCTCGTGAGAAGTAGTAAGATATTCAAAAAAGGCGTGAAAATCTGTTCTGTTAGGAGAACAGTAGCAGAAGCACAAGATTTTTGTAGTAGAACATCGAAGTTAGGAGATTCGAGATTCACGAGACGTGTTACAGGAGTATTAATGTTTACATAGGCACACACTCCACCCTTTAGGCGGAAATTATGAAATAAGTTATAGTTGGATACATTAAACGAGTTAGAGGATGAATTCTTAGCCATCTGAGTCTCAGACAAGAGCAAAAGATTAGGGTTAGAGTTAGAGAGGTGATATTCCACAGAGGCAAAGTTTGAGTTTAAGCCGCGGATGTTGATAAAGTCGATAGAAAGTCCGCGCCCGTGCAAATTTGCCATCTCACACACACACACTCGACACACACACAAGCAAAAAAGAACAACAGACTAAAACAAAAGAAGAAAACGGAATAAAAAAATGAACACACACTAAATACTAACTTAAAAAATTTAAGTACTAAAATTAAATAAAAACATGCTACTATACAATGAAAAAATAAAACTTAAACCTATATAACTTTACTATACTCGGGTAGGCAATATTAAAATTTGTTAAAACCTAAAACTAAAAAAATGAAAAAAAATTTAAAACTAAAACTTATCTTTTAAAACGCCAAACGCAGACCTCGCCGAAACGAATAAATGATTAATTACCAGATAAAATTTAATAAAGCTTTCAATTAAAACAAAATATTTGATAAAATACACATACACTTTCACTATACACAGCACAACATAATAATAACGATAAATAAAATAAAGATAAACTTTCAACAAGGAGCACTTTCAAACACGTCTACACTTCACAAGATTAAAACACAATATATATATTATTATGCTGAGCACAAATTTCAAAAAATCAAAAAAGTACTTCGTGACTTTTGTAAGTAAAGGATCCATCTATGCATATTTCAAATTTGAAGTAATTTCGAAAAAATTGTAAGAGTTGCAGCTAAAACTGTCGCAAACATAGGTTTTAATAATTGAAAAATCTGAAAGAATGGCTACAGACACATAAAAACACACTAAAACGACGTTAAAGAGGTCAGAAAAAGCTACAGATTGCTTCTTTTCCCATTAAAAATGCCTGAAAAATTAGAATTTTATGCCTAGTTTTAGGTGGGGTCAAATATGGAGTGTTTCTGGCTCCAATATTAAGAAAAAGTTACAAAAAAGCTTATCGATTCAATATCTACAATTGGGTATATCTTTCTTTCTATAGTTAGCCTTAAAATCGCTCTTGAGAAAAATGTATGTGATAAACTTGAAACGTGAACAATCATCGTCATTGCTTGAAGATTATGAGAGAGCAAAACAAATGATTTGGTACATGACAAAAACTTTAAAAGTCGAACTTAACAGAAGGTTTAATAGATTTTAAAATGAGTATATGAATAAATTAGCGATATATCTTAATTCAAGATATAAGAGTAAAATTTTCTCTTTTAAACAAATAACTGATCAAGAAAAATATTCTCTTGCTCGGCTTTAAGACGACATGAAATTTGAAAATGAACATCCAGAAGATACTGAACCAGAGAGAAAACGAAAGAGCTTCTTCACCAAGACCTTGTTCCACTACACGTAGATCACTAACTGAGACTTTGAGTATAATTCCTGATTCCAGTAGTAACGATAAAAAGGAGAATATCGCAAGCAGCATATCACTTGACTTCATAGTTAAGTATCATAAAGAAAAAAAGACTGGGTCCACAAGAAGATGCTTTAAAATGGTAGAGGTATAAAAGCAAAGAGTATCTAGTTTTGCCAAAGTTGCTTGCACAATTCTAAGCTGCCCTTCGTGCATTGTTCCCAGTGAACAACTTTTCAATGGCGTTGGTCACATCTATAAAGAGACCTGCCAGACTTTATGAAGATAACGTCGAAAAACTATATTTTTAAAACATAACCTACCCATAAAGAAAATTGAGTATTAACAAGGAATAAAGAAAGGTAATAGCTTAATATTAAATTAATCACTTTAAAAGGAAAGTGGTTGGAAGGGTGCAATAAGAGTTGGGTCCTGTCCCTTACCCTAGAAGCGCATAATATATGTGAGGCAAAGACTTTAGTATTTTAGTACAATTCTTAAAGAGGTAAGGACTATATATTATTAGTATCTAGTGAGTTTTGTGTATTATAGATTTAGTTAGAAGAGTATAATTATAGTAGTAAGGGGGAAGGGTATATCTATATATATATTATATATATATATATATATTAGATATATATATAATACTATATTATTTATATATATAGTATATAGTATATGTAACAAATTCCCAGGATAGGGTCTTCGCCCTCGTCAGTTGGTCCACATCTGTTGGCCCGACACTCTTAAGCCCTAGAGCATGTTTTAGAAAACTATTTCTTTTCGCAATTGTTCCGATGCAGTCCTCTGGTTACATCTCTTCTCAGCTAGGATTTCGCCTGTTCATATGAAACAAGCATTCTTGCTGCTTTCATTTGAGGGCTTCACATAACTCGGTTTAGCCAGAGGTTTCCAGAGCGATCTTTACTTCTTAGGATGTTGCGCATAAGTTCACAAACACTGTCGTGTAAAGGCACGGCAAGAGAATAAGCTAAGCAGGGAAAGGATCCAGTTTGCTAGCTTCTGGCTGCGCCCTGAGTATGACATGCGAATAAAATGTTCACTTGTCTGACAGCCTGGAAATCTTCCGACCTTCTTAGAGTATAAATATGTATGTATACTTAGTGATAGTATTTATATTTAGTAGTATGAGTAGTATATATATATATATACTATTACTATATATATATATATATACTAGTATTATATATATAATTTGAATTATATATATGTAGTGATCGTTTAGTTAATACGTGTATAGTATTAGGGTATGATAGTGGAAATTATATGATACGGTGTGGAGGAGGTGAGGTTATGGGGGGTGATGATATATAGTTTATTAGATTATTATATTTATATATACTTATTTATGTATATTTATAGTAGTGAGTATTTTATTTTATATATATATAGTGATGATGTTTGTAATTTTAGCTATTATGTTTTATTACTTTGTATATATGTTTTATAGTATATATTATTTTGAGTTATTAGTATATAATATATAGGTAGAGTATAATTAGTATGTAGACGTTAGTTTGGAAGGCCCTTGTGTTAAGACTTTTCGCGTAAAATTCCTTCATGCGCTCTAATTGCGCGATGGATAGTTCAAAAATCTACCGATCCGCTAAATATTATTATGTAATAGAATATAAAGATTTGCAGGCGGCAGTGCGAACGAATGCAAAGCATAGATGATAGGTTTCATGTTTCGTGAAACTTTAGAATTGTATTAGGATCCAATCAATAAGTGTGCAATTATTTTCATGTTATTAGTTTAAAGAGCGCCATTTTAAAGCATTTTTAACGACTTTAATATTTTTCAGTTTCAATAGGTAATAATAATATAATTGGATATAATAATAATGATACGGTAAACATTATTAATAGATTTATCATAATAATAATGCAATAATAATTAGATTAATAATAAATAATAGATCTAATTAATATAATAATAATATGATTAATAATTAGATAATACATATTTCTGATAGGATTTGTTCGCCTCCGATCTGGCGGATCTACGACTCCGTAGCTCCTACTCCCTCTTAGCACAGGAGATTGTCGACTCCGTGGAACTCGACTTCCACGTTGCACAAGAGATTTCGACTCCGACTCGACTCCTGACGTCCTGGAAAGTTTGCATGAACTCCACGTAGCTCGACTCGGCGGACTGCCGTCCTGGTCGAGACCTGGTCTACAAGAAATTTTATCTTGTTGCTGGGTGCATTCATACCTTTTTGCGTGCGTTGTTGTGATAGACCAATTCCGAGCGGTGGGTCCTTTTATTTGGGAGCGGCATGTGATACTCATAGCAAACTAGAACATCGATATGAGGTATATAAGGTTTATTAGGCATTAGATATTTGTTATTATAGTATAGGTATTATATATTATATATGAGGAGTATAGAATTTAGTTAGGTATGGGGAGATTATATATGTAGTATATATATGAGTAAGGGATATATATATATTGTAGGGGTAGTATTATGTCTATGTTTATATTAGTGGTAGGGGATTTTCTCCTGATAAACTGTTTGTGGAAAATGAGAAAACAGATAAAAATTTGGGGGGAAAAAAAAGATAAAGGATTGGGGGGGGTTGTTTTACACATGTATAGTAGGTTGCGAATCAGAAGTACTACAACTTCTCGGTGGTGGCTCAGCATGGGCGTGTATTGTTTTTTTTGTTTAAAACATTTTAGTTATTTAAATATAAATATGAGAAGTAAATGTGACATGTAGTGAGGGTTTAGTGTAGATGTGAGTAGGTAAGGTTTATGCTTAGTTACGTCTGTTTAGCATAGATTTTTCGACTCCGACTCCGAGTCCACTTGCACAGAATTTCGACTCCGACTCCGACCGACTCTGGAAAATTGCATGACTCCACGACTGCGACTCGCCGACCTCCGACTGCCGGGCATCCGTGGCACTAGAACTATATCTTTTGCTGGGTGCTCAATACCTTTTCGGCGTTGTTCTATAGACCAATCCGACGGGGGGTCTTTTATTTTGGGAGCCGGCATGGATACCAACAACTATACATCGATATATTATATATATATAATATGATATAATATATATATAATTATATATGTATAGTATTATATATACGATAGTAATAATAGTATATGTATATATAGTATATATGGAGTCATATTAGTATATTTTGATATATATAGAAATATTTATAATACTATTTATATATATATAGTGATGTATATGAGTAAATACTAGTATAGGTTTTTTCAAGAACATGTAGTAGGTATATATATATATATTGGTGGGATCTGTTTTCGGAACCACTGTTTTCTGGAAAAGAAAAAGAGATGAAGAATATTTGGGGGCAAGAAAAAAGTAAAAATTTTGGGGGGGGGGGGGTTTTTTTCATGTATATTGATCGACTACAAAATCTACAAGCTCTCGTGGTGCCACATGCGTATTTTTTTTTTTAAACAATTTGCGTGCAGATAAATTTTATAAATATATAATATGTGCAATTAGAGTTTAAGGTGAGGTATTGATATGTTTAGGTTGATATGCGCTTACTGCTTAGTTAGCGTTAGTTTAGCATGAGTGATTTAGAGGCTTTTAATAATTTCGGTTAATGGTAGTCTTCTGTCGTATTACGGACGTTTTTGAGGAGCGACGGAGCGTTCATCTTGTATGTGCTTATTGGTTGAAAAAAATACCTTCTACAGTGGGAAAATAAAAATTTTAAATTTAAATAAAAAATACATTTCAAGTTTATAAGATCCTAACTGGAATAGCCATATATATATATATTATATTATATATATAATATAGGATATTATATATATATATCATATATATACTAATATATTTTAAGTGTGTATATATATATTAGTTTATATTATATATATATAGATATTAATTAGTAGTAGTATTTAGGTATATATTATGAGTAGTTTGTGTTGTACTGTGAGTTCATCCTTCCTATAAATCGTTTTCTTTTTCTCAGACGCGCTTTCTATAGTTTGCTCCACGAATAACTTTGAATATTTATAAATCAAAATCTAATTCACAGACCCGCGCGTCTCCGTCCTTCATCGCGATACTGGGGCATGACTGTCCGCCATTTTTAGTAATAAGCGTTAGTTTTATAGCTGGTTATTCTTACCTTTTCGTGTTTAATTTTGCATTATAATGTTCCTTATTGATTCGAACTTCGCTAAAAATAAGAGAATTTTTAGTCGTAACTATGAAATTTGCAAAATGAGATCGTTTCTTATAAAAGAATATATATAATGTTTTTGAACTCGTGCTGAGCGACGATGTAGCACTGATGTACACCGAGTGGAGGAGTTTCGCCTCTTGATGATTATAGATAGGGTAATTATTATATATATCTATTATAGTAGAGTCTATGTTATATATTTTGGTTATAGTAGTTATATGAGTCTATAGACTATATTGCAGTGTAATGTTTGTATTAGGTATATATATTATAACAATATAGAAATCTAAATTTGTTAGATGATAAAACGCTGTATATAGCGTATATATTATATTATTGTATATATATAGTATGTATATAGTATAGTAAATTTATATAGTTATAAGATAAGTATTATATGTAGGCTAGTATATTACTAGTCGTATACATGAGGTATATTATTAGTAGTATATTTAGATAAATTTCAAATGTCTTAATACTTATACGGTATATATATATTTAGTATATATATAAGATAGTGACCTTATATGAAACATCGCTTTTAGATTATTATTATATATAGTACTGATGTACTATGAGTATAGCGTAGTTATTAGGCTATATAGTAGTGAGGTATATATATATAGGGGCTATGGGTATATATGGATAGTAGTTGAGAATGCGTTGCGAACATTTCCGCTCGCCGGCATCCGCGATCGCGCATTGACATCATCCTAAAGATCCGCATCGCCGCCATCCGCATTTGCGCCGCTTTGTCACTGCGATAATAAACAGATGTACATTGTAGAGAGATTGATCAAGGTAATAAAATAGAAGATGATAAAGAGATCGACCAACACAGAATCAAGTGGGATTAAAAGTCAGTCTAAATCGTACTGATATTGCATATGCCCTAATGTTATCAAGACAATTGCATACTCGCTGAATAGTACACTCATAGGATGGGAAAGAATATTGTTCAAGGAGCCTCGTTTTTTTTTTTTTTTTTTTTTTGCTTACCTACGCCAATTCGTATTCCAAAGTTACACTTCTTATTTTCAAGTGAAAATGAATCATATCCACGCATGTAAGCTTTTGAAATCCATTTTGAGGATGAGGAGACTATCCAAATAATTAGTTCACGCCCTTACAGCTTCTGTTCTCTCGTGTAACTGCCTGGGAGTTGAATATCTCAACGCTATGTGACATTTTGAACCATGCTTGCGAATGAGAATAGATGAAATTGATAAGGATGTAATTAGAAATTAGTAGTCTAGAAAGAACGCTTTGGTTCTGTGGAACTTAATGACCTTGCATACTATTTGGCTAATCTTTACTTAGATCCCCGTTACAAAGCAAGTTTTTTTGTGATATCGAAGTTATTTAGAAAGATAGCTGTTAAACGTTACTTGGACGTGCAGTTGATAAGAACGTAAATCCGCCTAGTCTCTATTAATGGGGCCAGCCCGATTAAGGAAACAAAAGAATCTACAGAACCAAGTCACTTCTACGAGTAAATCAGTAGACGTCAGCTTTTAAGAATTTTCTACAGCCAGTAAGTGGAGTGAAGGAGAGCAGCACCCAATTACTGATATAAGGATTGTAGTGGCATAACGAAATTGAAAAGTAGTCACGCAAGGAAAAAGATTAGAGTTGCAATGATGGACCAATCAAAGTTGGGGAAAGTTAAGCAAAATGTTTTACTTCCACGCTTGAGTAAACTTGCAAGAAATACTTAGCCTGTTCCCCAAATAGTGTTCCAAGTGATGCAATATCTAGGATAGCTGGCTTCTCTTAGGAGGAAAGCGGTTCTAACAGAGTAACCGTCATATATATGAAATATCAATTCTGGTGCAAAAGAGTATATAATTCCATGTGTATAATAAAGTATTCTTTCATTAGGTGCGGATGTTGGGGACAGAGGGTTGGTGGGGTGCATTTGAGTTGGGCTCCCGTCCCGTACTCTGGTTACACAATTATATTAACAGATAGGGTAGACTTCGAATGAAATATGTATATAGTATAGTATTACATATACTATAATATATATATATATACTATGAGTTATGTATTAGTATATATAGGTATATATTAGTGATGGACATTATGGTATTATAGTATGTAGTATATATATATATATATAGTAATTATCATATATTTCGTATATATAGTATATATAATTATATTATTATATATATGACTATATATATATGATCAGATAGGGTGGGGCTCACTTCCGTTCGTGTGTCAGTCCGAGCTGATGTCCGTCTAGTCCGCCCGAGCGACTACCAGAATAGGTGCGGACTAGCGTAGGGTGCGGAGTCGTCAGGAATAGCGGAGTCTGCCGTGCCGGATCAAAAAAAGTTTGCGGGTGTTGGCTGCTTTTTTTGTTTCTCGCTCCTTTTTATTAATATATGTAATATCAGTTTTACGTTATTAAGATGTCTATTGGTGGTATAAAGAAAGAGATATAATTTTTTATCTCAGTTCTATAACTGAATTATAAACGTTTTAGTCTAGAGACTTATTGTTTTTAATAATTTAAGAACTTCCCAAAATAAATCTCACCTCCTTAGAGTGACTCATATATATATCACATATACATTTTAAATTGTTTTATGACTGAATGGCTATTACCCTCAATCGTATAAATTTAATGTATAGTTTTATATATTACTATGAGGATTAATAGCGCCAATATGCGTAAAACTCAATGCTGTGTAAGAACCCCAATTAGTATATATAGGGTATCGTATATGTGATATATACTAAGTGATGTAGTTATATATCTATTATTATTGAGTTATATATGATTGATTCTCGGTATTATTTTGTATGAGTAATATTTATTAATTTAGTGTTTATGTTCAATTGATTGCAGGTACTGTTGGCTACATTTGGGTTGTTATCGAGCAGAACGAATTAACATATTATAGTTAAGTATTATATATAATATATATATATATATAATATATAATTTATTATATTATTGTTATAGTGTATAATATGAGAGTATATATATATAATATAATATATATATATATATATATATAATTATAATATATTAGTAATATTATATATATAATATATATAATATATATATATAATATATAATATATATATATATAATATAGTATATATATGATATATCATATATATTATTAATATAGTTATAAGATGATTAGTAGTATTAGAGTCAACCTATGCTGATATCTGCATTTAGCATCGAGTCGCAGGATCGAGGACTTTCAGTGGATTTAATCTAAAGTGCTTTGGCGAAAGATAGGAGCCTTCTTTATGGGTGGACGGTGGTCAGAAATAGCTCCAGGAAGGGAGGGCAGAATGTAGATGTTAGGTGAGGTATTACCTTAATTAGCATGGAGCTGCTGGAGAGGTGAACTACACACCAGGCACTCTCTTCACCAGGACTATCTTTTTTCCGGCGTTCGAGCATAGGTGCGCAGATATTGTGGTTGGAATCTTGATTTCATAAATTTAATACAACTCTCCCTAGTTCTGCTGCCGTAGAGGCGAATATTCTGTATTGGTGGGAATATTTTGAGGGCAAAGAGGTCTGCCTTAACGGCTTTTAATTTTGAGCACCTAATCTTTTTTGAAAGGTAAATATGGATCTCTTTGGTCCTTCTGAAAGACGACATTGAGGAAGGAATTGGACAAACTTTTTATAATATTTGAAAGGTCTCTTTTAGAGCCTAAAAGCATATAATTATCTATAATAAATTTGTGTTTGTAAGGAGTCAGATACTACTAGGTTTTAGCTTGAATTGTATTTTAGAGACTCGTTTTGGAAAGTCGTCACTTTATTAGCTGGTGGAGCTGCGGACTTGTCGGTACGTTGCTGATATTTGCGAGGTTTGAATGGTTGAGATAAGTGCGGGAGAGAGGCTAGCGATACGTTGTTCTGAGGTGGCGGAGGTGCGGCTAGCGACTACCTAAATGACGGGTGCCCACCTCTGATATAGTATATATATATATAAGTATATAATATATATGGTATATAGTATATACTATATATTATTACTATATATATATATATTAATATATATATAATATTATATATATTATATATATATCTACATATAGTATATAATATAATATATATCAGTATATATATAATATATATATACCGTATATATATATATAATATAGTAACTATATATTATATATATATACTATATATATTATATTATATATATATTTATGATTGGTATACTATATATAATATATAGTATTTAAACATAACCTCTGTCATGGACAGTATTTAGGAGCTTTCTTAAAATTAAAAGGGAGATTTTATACATTTATGATGGGGGATATTTACTTTTTATTAGGTGTGATATGTATTATATATGTATAGTATATTGTACTGGTAGGTATATCTAGTTATGTTATATATCTAGTAGATGTAATATATAGCTAGTTATGTAGGTATTTCAAACACCGCAGCCCGTTTTCGGATATTGAAAAATCAAACATGCGCATCCGCGATGCCGCAATCCGTCGGATGCGAAAAAAATGACATCTGCAGCATCACTAATGTATATACCGTTTATTGCAAATTTCATAGCCATATATAGACAGTCAACCCTCTAGCTCGGTGCAATTCTATTGTTTCAAGCCTTTCCCTCCTTTCTTCGCTTAACGTAATTTCCTAAGTAAACGAGATCTTTTTATTTGCTCTACACAAAAGTAACATAAAAGAAATTGAATAAAATTAAAGCTAATGTTACTCAAATGAATTATTTTTATTTCAGTCAATTAAAAGACGTCAAGAATATGTATTTCATTGACAAGTTAAAAATAATTGTTAAATTAAATCGAGTTAATATTTATATATTATAATGAGAGTAATAGTATATTGTAAATTGTTAATGTTATTTGATCAGGGTAGAGTATTAGTATATAATATAGGATATAGGGTGAGTGTATACTAGATTATGTAGTAGTAGTATAGCGTGAGTAGTTGAGTTAATTATAATATATAGTATGGTATATTAGTATATAAGGAATAGTACGGGATTTAGTAGATACTATAGTGATAAGGTTAAAGCCTAGAGGGCCGTTATCTATTAGCAGTCGCATGTAAAGCAAGGGTGAGTTGTTAATACTTATTTATAACTAAAATAGGAGAAGAATTGCAGGGATAAACGCATCTTCCGGTCCCTGTATGTTTAGGGCTTTCCCCTCTCGCAAGGCCTGGGGTCGAGTTTATAGTGTTATCGGTTAGCCAGCTAAGAGAGACGAAGTTGTAAAGGTGTGGGCGGGCGGATTGCCCTCACTCATTCTATTTGCTTAAGTCCAAAACGAATGGTAAAAGGGATAATTATATTTGCACTAAACTAAGAGTGATTTATGCATATCCATCATAAACTACCTTCATTGTGAATTAAAATATAGCGATTAGGCCATTATCACGCATCTGATATAAGAAGAAGTGGTGTGGTTCATGAAAAAGAGGCTCAAGTCCTCGAGTCTGATAATTAGAGAGATTAATTATTTTTAAAAAGGGGGGTATAAAAACTACAATCTGAATATTTACTAATTTCTTAAATTATATATATTTAACTTGCGGATGGAAACTTTTGTTCAATTGATAGTGCTTAAATCCATAGTTATATTAAAGAAGAAAAATATTATCCTTTTTTGATATTCCTTTGTTTTAAGCTAATTGTCTAGTATGAATGATATATATATATAGTATATATATATATATAATATAGTATATATATATATATATATATAAATTTTGTAGAGTATATAGTATATATAGTATATACGTGTATTATGGGTATTATATGTTTACTTAACATAAATAAGTTATCTTATATATATATATATTTATTGGTTGCCATTTGTCGGTGTCATCAATCTATATCAATTAAAGTAATTATAATGAATTTCTTTTATTATAGTTAGACACCGAAGTTTATTGATGGACTGAGCTTTTATGGCGTGTGGGGGTATAAGTAGACATGTTTAGGGAAGAGAGTTCTTAAGCGAATAAGTACTAGATGGAGGCCAGAGGACAAGTGTGGGGCCTTGGAGATGACACCTTTCTCATCCTGTCTGGTAAATAAGGCATTGATCAGATTTTTAAGATTTTTGGGAAAGAGAATGCTCAAAGACTGACAAGTCAAGGCATCGACACACACAACTACACACATATATATATATATCATATATATGATATAATATTTATATACTATATATATATTTTTTTTTTTATTTTTGTTTTTAAAAAAAAAAAATTTGGGTTTATATAAATATATATATATATTTATTATATATTACTATATATTATCAGTAATTATTATTATATATATATATATATACTATATTATATTTAGTATATATATAGGTTATATTATATTATAGCTGTATATAGTATATATTATGATAGTAGGTATAGTAATATATATTATGGTGGAGTATAGAGTTAGAGTATAGAGGTATATTTGATATCTAGATGTAGTATATTTATTAGATGGTTTATATGCTACTGATATTAGTAGGTGTATTATGTATAGTAGATAGTTGTTTTGTGTGTGGTTGGTTGGGATAGGTATATAGTATGATATAGTATTGGTATATGATATATATTATATTAAGTAGTATATATGACTTTAGTCTAGGAACTATATAATACGTTATTGGGTATTATTTAAGGTTAAGGTTATTTAGTATAGTATATAAATATATATAGTATTGTATAATATAGGCGTATATATATATTATGATATTATAGTATATTTTATATATATAGTTAGTTATATATATAATATGGTGAGTATAGTATAGTATAATAATAAATTTATAGTGTATATATAGTAGTAATAGTACGTGATATATATATATATATAGTACTGAGAATACTATATTATTATTATTACTATGATAGTAGTATATATATATAGAGACAGATATATATGATAATATGATAGTAGTATATAGTATCTATTGAGGTATGATTTGTGGTAGTTAGGATATACGTGTGTAGTATAGTAGTATATATATGGTACTAGGTATATATATATATATTATAGTATATATATAAATACTATATATTATATATATATATATATATATATATATATAAATATATATATTATATATATATATATTATATATATATATTATAGTATATATATATTAGTACTTATTAAGTAGGTATATATATATAGTATGTGACGAGTCGCTTCGCTTTTGCGTTCGTGACTAATTTTGAAATGTTCATGGGCTGCATTTTTGGTGAATTTTTTTTTTGATTTTTTTTTAAAGACTAAGTGGAGTTTTGGTTGTAATTTTTTTTTTTTTGATGTTTTTTTACATCTTTTTTATTTTTTCTAGATGTCGTTTAACGTCACGCGATATATAATTTTGTAATGAGCCTGGCAAATTATAGTTTTTCGGCGGTGTACGTTTACGAAATCCAAGAAATCAAAATATCAAAAATCGAAAATAAATCACAAATGATTTTGTTGTGTTAAATAATTGAAACCAAAATCACCAAAATTGTGCCAATCCCTGTGCGTATTTTTTGTAAATCTCCCATTAATCAGTTTTATTATTGAGATTATATTTTTCATTATTCCTAATGCTCAAAATAGGTTGTTGATGTTATTTTCTATTTATTATTATTATTTAATTTAAATATTGGTTGCATACGGTTAATTATTATGTGTTATTATTATTATTACTGTAAATTAAATAAAGTTAGTTAGTTGTAATTTATTTTTATATGTATTATATTTTAGTGATTAAATTTGAAGTTTTTAACTTAAATCAAATTTTGTTAATGTTTATTATTGATTTTTGAGGCTGAAGATGTGGCTTTGGATAAAACTTCACTAACCTGAATCTGTAATGCTTGAATGCTTCTTTTCTTATCTTTGTTCAAACTTTTTCTTATAAAGGTTGAGTTCGCTAAAAGAACAATTATTGGGATGCTAATATGATTTATTATTATATATGAATCTTCATATATAGTATATATATATAATATATATATATTATAGGTATATAGTATATATATATCCTATGTAATATTATTTGTTTATATGAGGATTATATGAGGTATATATTGATAGTTATTAAAATATTAATTATGTTGTGTGTGTGTGTGTGTGTGTTGTGTGTGTGTGTGTGTGTGTGTGTGGTGTGTGTGTGTGGTGTGTGTGTGTGGTGTGTTGTGTGTGTTTTGTTTGTTGGTGGGGGTGTTGGGGGGTCTGTCACTGTTTTGGGGTGGTGGGGTTGGTGTTGGGTTGTTTTGGGGGGTGGTGTGGTGGGGGTTGTTTGGTGGGTGTTGTTGGGGGGGGGTGGTGGTGTGGGGGGGGTTGTGTGGGGGGGGTCGTGTGTGTGTGTTGTGTGGTGTGTGTGTGTGGTGTTGTGTGTTTGGGTGTGTGGTGTGTGTGTGGGTGTGTGTTTGGGTGTTTCTGACGTTGTGTGTGTGTGTGTGTGTGGGGTTGAGGGTGGAGGAGTTGTGTGTGTGTTTGTGTGGTGTGTGTGTGTGTGTGTTGTGTGCTTTGTGTGTGTGTGTGTGTGTGTGTGTGTGTGTGTGTGTGTTTGTGTGTGTGTGTGTGTGTGTGTGTGTGTGTGGTGGTGTGTGTGTTGTGTGTGTGTGTGTGTGTGTGTGTGTGTGTGTGTGTGTTGTGTGTGTGTGTGGTGTGTGTGTGTTGGTGTGTGTGTGTGTGGGGTGAATGGTGCAAAAACTTTTCTCATTGTTCCAAATAAAAATTTATATCATTTGCATTTTGTAATACAAAAAGTTTTTTTCGAAAATTGATAACTCAATTTTTAAAAAATGTTTTGAAGAATTGGAATGCTTTCTGTTAATTTGACAAAATTATTGAATATGTATATTGCAACAAACAGGACAGAAATATAAAGATTTAGCGAATCGTATTTAAAGTAAGGGAAAGGTATTGAAGTGAGATGTATAAAGTAATAAATACTATATATGTATTATTTGTAAATATTACTATAAATATTTTATATAGTAAATATGATAGTATATTATATATATATATTATACTATTATGAGAATTAGTACTTATAAGTATATTATTCTTATAGTAATATTAGTGTTAAGATATTATAAATATATATAGTATTATAGGTATAGTATATATATATATAGTAATTATTATATATTATATATTATTATTTTGTGATGCTATTTTGTTGTGAGTGGATGTTACACTTTTTGCTCTCCATGCGCCAACTAATATATAACTACAATATTGACTGAAAACGTGCTTAATCGGTATTTCTGACTTGAATATTATATTTTAGCGGACCATAAAATTTTAATTATTTAAAGACCCAACTTGTGGATAATGAGTGTTAATTGCCCAAATGTTTTCAATGACTGCTGAAAACTTGCGTTTATTCACTTGTGTAAATTTACTATAATGTAAATTTTACTGTAACCTAAATTTGTAACAAAAATCGAACTTGAAATAAAAGATGAATATATTTCGAGTGATTTGCAGTATACTGCTATATAAAGATTCAATTATTGAATTGTAGTTTTACCTAAAGCAATAGATTTTTGTTAACCATTACGTTAAGGATTAGAAGCTTCCAATTGTGGTAGTAAACTTGCAAAGTTATTTAAATCATTTATATTGTAATACCGCTATTTTGAGCAAGTATAAATTTGCTGTTATAGCTTTGAATGTGCGCGTCAGTCTATATTTTGGGCCAATGTTTGTGAACTTTGATCAGACCATGTTTTTTCGTTGAGTGTTGTGTTATCTGATGAGGGAGAGATATTGATTGTATTTGGTGTAGTGCGCATGCGAGACGCCTGATAGTGGCAGATAACGATTTTGCCTACATGTCTGCCAATTCTGCGGAGATATATTGTTAGTGTTAAGCCATGTTTCCAGTTTTTCGTAATTTTGTAAGTGTAAGTTTCATTGATTACTATAATAACGTGAGGATGGAATTGGTTGCAATATGTTTTATGTTTAAATATCGGACGACGCTAGATATTTAACTTTATGCGAATGTGGCTAGCCTTATGCGGAAATGTAATTCAATTAAAAAAATATAGTTGGAGATATATTTTAAACAATGGTTGAAGATTATGAATGAGTAGTATTGGGCAAACCTATGGTAGGATTGAACTGTATAGTTTCATCTTTGCAATAATTTTGTGGTGTTTTATAAGGACATAATTTTTTGACGAGTTTTGAGGGCCGCGCTGTGTTAGGGCAGCCTATTCGTATAATACGTAAGAAATAAAATACTAAGAAAAATAAATAAAGAACAAAAGATAAAAAAACAAAAAAATAATACTAGGAAAAATACCTTAATGTCAGAACGGATGAGCTATAGGATCAGAAATGTCAGAATAAGACAATGCCTGGTAGGAAAAGATAATTAAAAAAAATACTAGAGAGAATTAGAAGTTAAAAATGACTAAGAAAAAAATACGAAGGAAAAATATTAAACAAAAAGATACTGAGAAAATAAGTTTGCTAAAGAAAACAGAGAATAGTAGTTTTTAAGAGAAAACAATATCTAAAGGAGAAATACTAAGGGACAAATAACTCAAGAAAAAAGTACTAACAGATGGCAAATAGTCTAAGAAGGATACTAAGAACTAAATACTAAAGAAAAATACTAAGAAAAAAAAAATACTAAGAAAAAATATACTAAGAGCATAAAAATACTAAGATAAAAAATAGGAGATGGATAAAAACTGGAAGTAGGAAAGAATACTGAGAAACAATACCAAGAATAACTGGAATATTGCGGTGTAAAGAACTGTTGGAGGGAAAGGGAGGAAGGGGGAAGGGGTGGGGAATGAAATTCAAATTGGAGGGAGTGTGGGTTTTTTGTAACTTTTTTGGAGATTTTCATTATTGTATTGTTTACCTTTGTTGTTATGTGTAGTTGTTGGTAGTTTATAATTTTTTTAAATATCGCGTTTGTATTGTGTATTTTTATTATTTTGGATGCAGCTCTTCGCTTTTTGGTGGCCGTAGGTGTTGGGAGGTGCCTAGGGTGGGGTGTCCCACAATGAAGTTACAGCCTAAGGTGAGAATAACGAGTGAGTGAAACTAGAGATAGTAAGGAAGGAAGGGTGTAAAGATGGGGAGAGAGAGGTAATAAAGGGTGGGATGTAGAACGTGAGAGGGCATAAACGAGGATTTGAAGAGGGAGGAAGGTAAGTGGTTGTGTGTTCAGAGGCTGAAAAAAGGTTGGATGGTGTGCTTAGGGGTAAGACGGAGAACTAGAGGCTAAAACGGGATAAGAGGAGTTGATTGTTGGAAATTACAAACAGGGTAAGAGTTGATCAGGGGTGTAGTGAGAGAGTGGAGGCCGGGAGGGAAGGGCGTGGGAATAGTGTATAGGAAAGAGGTGGGGAGAAGGTAAGGGGTTTGACAGGTGAGTTCGGGATTGGGGTTTGTAATGGTGTGGTAATCGTGAAATTTGGGGGGAACGGATGTGGTGTGTGTTTATCTGGCGCTTATGCACCTGTGAATGGATACGAGGGGAGGAAGAGAAGTGGAGAGTTTTGGAATGAGGCTGAGAGTGATGTTGTTGCGGAAGAGTTTTCGGTAAATGTACACATATTTGTTCTACGGGGGGAGATTGGTGTGAAGTGCGAAGGAGTCTGGGTAATGGAGGGTGGGCGAATAAAGTAGGTACCTGATTTGGGGTAGGGGGGAGAGGATATGATTAATGGGGTGAAGTCTGATAGACGTTTTGTTGGTGGTTGTGAAGAAAATAAGTGATCGAGGTGGGAATACAGTGGGGTTGCAAGAAAAGTTGTACGTGATATGTTTATTAGGCATGGAAGAGGTTGAGGAGTAGACGGGAGCGAAGGGTCGGTAACTGGAGTTATGTGTGGTGTGGAGAGATGGGGTAGAGTGATAGAGAGAGGTTTACTAGAGGGTGTTAAAATGTTATTTAGGAGGGGCGGGAGGGGATATCGGAGCACTATCTTGTGGTGGCTAGGCTTTAGAGTGGAGGAGAGGTGACGATTAGGAAACGGGGGAAAAGAGGAGAGAGACGGTGATAAAGGTGGATAAAATTGGAGAGACAGTGTGTAAGATGGCAGTTTTAAGAGGGGTATGGAGGATCAGGTGGAGAGAATGTGAGAGGGACCGGGGAAATTGGGTGAGTGGAGGGGGAGTGGCATCAAGATTTAAAGAGGCGGTATGTGAAGAGGCCAGAAGGTTATGTGGAGTAAAAAGGGTGGTGTTACAGCAGAGGAAGGGCAGTGAATGTGGGAGTGAGGAGTGAAGCGAGGTGGGGAAAACGGAGAAAGCGAGGCCTTATGTGAAATTGGTTGATTTAAGTGGGAAGAGAGGAAAGCTGGGAGGAATATAGATAGGTTTTAGAGTGGAGCATAAGAGGGCGGTGGAGGGCGGATAGAGAATGAGCAAAGATGAAGTGGTGTAGAAGGTGATCGGGACAGCTCTTTGAATCCGGGAAGCAAGATGTTCTGGAATAGAAGTAAATTAGAATAAATAAGAAGAACGAACAGAGGGTTGGGGGAGATGGACACTATGGGAGAGCATGGGGAGTGGAAGGAGAGAGGATAAGGTGAGGAAGAGTGGGGGAGTAATTTTAGTGATTACTATAATGAGGTGGGTGGGGGAGGGGAAGAAGATTTGCCAAGAAGCGAAGGATGGGGGGTGAATTGGGGAGGAGGGGAGGAGAAAATACAAAGATGGAGGGAATATTTGACGTAGGGCTTTTGAAGCTACAAGGAAAAAAGGGCATAGGTCTCGCAGGTATAGTGGTATTGGGTGAGGATGGGAGACAGGTTACAGAGGGAGGTAGTAGGGGTGGAGGTAAGGTGGTACAGTTATATAATATATGTTGGAGGGAGTGGGTGGGTAGCATCGTAGGGGATGGGTGAAATGGATGATGTTTGTTGGTGCCCGCTTTGGTAATAAGGGGAAAGGATAGCGATTGAATTGGGAATTATAAGGTACATTATGTCTATTAAGTTGGTAGGGAGATGTTGGTATGGGTAGAATCAACTGATTGGAGAGAAATGTGTAGAGGGTTACACGGCAGGGAAGAATGGTGACAGAACAAGCGAGGATGTTAGGGTAGGGGTTAGAAGGGTGTGGTGGACCGAGGTGTTGGTGCCAGACTAAGAGAGGCGTTTTGGTGGAGTGAAAAGTAAGTGGAGGTGAGGGAAGAAGTAATGATGTAGTGGGGTTGGTGTTGTGGTTGAGATTTATGAGAAGAGAATATTGGATTGAGATGTGATAGTTAGTGGTGTGAGATTGTGGGAGTGGGTTCTGGAGGAAAAGTGGGAGGTTGGGGTTAAACTATGGGGGAAAGTATTTAGGGCCTTGTTATAGGAACAGAGATGTGTGTTGAGAGTGTTTAGGAGGGGATGATGTGAGATGTTAACTGGTTGGTGCAGTAGGTATTGAGCAGGGTGTGTATTATGGGGCCGTGGCTCATTACAATTTTGTTATGAGAGTGTTTGTAGAGGAATGGTGAGGGAGGGAGGGGGGTGGAAAGAGTTGTACAAAAGGGGAAAATCGCTAGAAGAGGAATGATACTCTGCTATCGTTGGCAGGGATGTATAGCTGACCGTTGGTTGGACTAGTGCGAAGACGCGGGAGGATTGAAGGGTAATTTGTGTTAGGGGATTTTGAGAGATCGTGCGCGAAAAAGGCGTGTGGAAAATAAATCCTGTAGAGAGCTAAAGTGTTAGTTGGTTTTGAGGAGGAGGAGATAGAGAGAGGTGGGGGTAGGAGGTTAGGGAGTGGGGGTGCTACGTGTTTGGGAAATTAAGTTAAAGTGAGTGTTTAGTAGTGATTTAGCTAGGGATTTGGGTAAGGGGGGGGATAAGGGAGGAGAGGTAGAAGACTACTATAATAATCTGTGGTATGGAGAGCTTTGAGTGGCTGAAGGTGGGAATGTTTAAAAGTGGGAGGGATGTATCACAAGAAAGTTAAGGATAAGTATGTTTGAAAAAATTGTTGTATCCAAGCGGTGCTTTGTTTGTGTGAAGACGTGGGGGGTTGTGAGATGCGGCAGGTCCATGAATGAAGTGTGGAAGTGTATGTTGAGATGAAAGGGTTGCGAGCGGTTTTGTGTGGGGTTGTGAGAGAGGTGGGAGAGAAATGTGTAGGACATAGGGTGGTGAGGGGAGAGGATGTTTGTGTGGACGGAGGTTGTGGGAAGAGCGAGAAATGGAGATGGTTAGAGTAAGCTGGGAGTGGGACGTTTTGGTGAGAATGGAGGTGGAATGCGAGGAGGGTTTAGGGAGAGGTGTGTGTAGGCGGAGGATAGGAAGGGATAGAGGAAGGGGAGACGCAGAAGGAGGTGATGGATGAATAGTAGAGGTGGGATGCTGGAGAGGTTGGAGTGTGATGAGGGAGAAGATGGTAGGGGTTTTGCGAGGGATAGGAGGGGGGTGGAGAGGTGGTAGGCGAGTATTGTAAGGCGGAGTGTGAGTGGGGAGGATGGCGTGTGATGTTACCACTGGGACGCCCGCTCAGGCGGGAAAGGTGGAAGTAGTGAATTTAAATGAAATAAATAAGATTATGAGTATATATATAGTAGTATATGAGTGAGCGCTGTGTTATATCTAGCTAGGATAGGGTTCTGTATTATATATAGGGTTATTTTATTAGTAGTATATTTGATTGTAAGGGTATATGTAGTATATATGATTCTTATTATTTGGTAGAGTTAGTATAATGAGTTTATATATTTGTGGGGGCAGGCAGTGGTGTAATGAAATGCAGTTTTAAGTGCGTAGCGATATTGGATGTTAATGCAAGGAGGTCTAATTTTTTCACATCCACGGATGCGGATATTTTAATGCGCACTTTGGAAATTATATATTTCGATTATAATAATATTATATAATAGTATATATATATATATATATATATAATGTATATATATATTATATACTATACTATACTACATATATATATATATATATGAATTAGTATATATATTATATAATATATATATATATATATATATATATATATATATATTATATACTAAAATAGCATTGAATTACGCCCTTACCTCTGTAAAAATTTGTGTAAAATATTGAAAGTTTCCCCCACACACACATACACGTATATTAATATATATATTTATATATTATTATATATTATTTAGTATAGTCTGGTAGTGATAGAGCTATGGTGTGATAGGTAGTATAGGCTGAGTATAATAGTGATATATATGGTATACTAGTAGGGCGGGGATATATATATATGGAATATGGAATGGGACCAACCTATTCGATTGTGCATCCCACAACCACTTCCTAATGCCTTGCACCACTGAAAGGTGGTTGGATAACAACAACTGTCTTTCGCACTGGCTCGAGAGGATCAGCTTGAGGAAAGTACATAGCAAATTTTGGTCTCCAAATGCTGTTGATACTGTTTGTTGTTTCTTCTCTTACAGTTTTAGAGTTGATAGTGTGCCTAATGGTCTTATATTTCTTCTTTTTTTTTTTCCTTGGTTGATATTTTGGTTTCGTTTTGGATAGTCTGAGAGTAAGTTGGTCTGGCCGTTGCTGGAACTGAGTTTTCCGCTTGTTGAGAACTGAACCAAGGTGGGTGATATGGGAATAATCGTCTCTCACGTTTGGTCGTTTCTTGGTTGGAACCGGTGCCGTAGATGATTTTGCAATTTTTATCGTTCTCTTCCAAAGCCGAGCTAAGCAATATTTTTACATGACCAGGTGGTGCTTGGCAGATTTACAAAAAAGTACCCGTTGATTTGCGTTGATTGAAGAGGCGGGTCACTGACTGGTGCTGATAGGCTTATTTCGCTCATCGTTTGCGAAGTGCGGTATGAGGTCTTGCGTGGTTGAGAGGTATGTGGGTCGCCTTCACAAAGTTTTACGTCCCATTAACAAATCACTTGTTTCCCTATCACAATCTTCTAGCAATATACCTATGAATTTTTCAGCTATGTTGTCTCAGTGTCTATGGGTGGTTGTCACTAGACAGTGCTGAAGAGGAGGCTGGTGTTAGCGCAGTGTGTGTTTGGTTTTTAGCGAGGATGTACACACTCACGGCTGGGCCCTTTCAAAGGAGGGGGCAGGAAATAAAAATACATGAAAACTCCACGCCAAGGCCTATAGACTCAAGTCTCTCTAGTGCGTTGGGGAGGTTCCGTGGGCAGACGCTGTTGTTGGTGGTTTTGTTGCTGTGGGGGGGGGGGGGAAGGAGAGGAGGAATGGGATAAGTATGATGTGTGTGGGGAAGGAAAGAGGCGGACCGGAAGGATGGGGCAAGGGGTTGGGGGCGTTCGACAGAACGGCGGTCGCAAAAGTGGGGTGGAAAGAAGGAGGTGGCATGGCGTGGTGGGGGGTGTGGGGGTGGGGAGGGGGGGGTGGGGGGGGTGATTGTTGGGTGGGTGGGGTGGGGCTGTGTGGTTGGGGGGGTGCCAACAACGGAACCGTAGTCCTGGGATTTTGCGATGCTCGACGCAAAATTCATGCGAGAGCATCGGCGCCATTTGTTAATTACGAGGCGCGACGCCGATTGGGAGGTGCACGCGAGCGCTAACTCCCTCCTAGAGCAATCTTACCGGTTGTAGTACCTATAAGAAAACAGATAGTGCGCCGACGTACGTCGCAGAGATCAGAGGGTCCCAAGAGAGTTTTTGGAAAGTTCAGGCGGACCAGTTATTAGACCTCTAAGCTTTTACGACTTCAACCTCTTAAACCAAAAGAAGGTGGAGCCGGAGCTTGAGTTTTTCAAATAAGGGGGGAGATATGAAGTGAAGAGGTAAAAGAAGAAGTCAGCAATCC
>JABUQX010099760.1:0-20000 GCA_015478945.1 Trachelipus rathkii
AACAACAACAAAAACAGATTAGTGTAAAGTACTTGGCAGTGATTAAATTTGGACTCTATTTATTAAGCTAGAATGCAGATAAGAAATATAAGCAATTTAGTTTTATATTTATACAGTTAATATATTTAAATTTACAATATTTAAACTTTGAACATTGTCATTCACATTTATATTATGATTTTACGGATAAACAGTTTAATTTAAAAGTACATTATTATATTTAAACAGTATAGGTATAGAGAAATTGTTGCTTATTAATGTTATGCTGTGGGGCAGCATATCTTTTCTCAAGTGTCAACGATCCTAAATATAAAATATAAATACCGCCCTTACCAAGTGCTGCTATATTGTGAGATTTCCTGATTATTAACGATACTCTCGCTACCCTGCTGAGATATTCACCCTAATATGAAGGTATAATTAATATATATTAATATAGAATACATTTTAAAATAAATATTAGTATATATAATGTTTTTTAGTATTAATAATATTATATATATAATATATTTATATAGTTATATAGTAATAAGTAATAAGTAATATGTTTTAAATATATAAATTATAGTTATTCTCACTCGAAGATCTTAAATTTGAATTATGGATAAGCACTCTAAGGGCTTACATTTATAAGTTTAACGATACCACTTTAGGGGATTTTATAACATTCCCGATCATCCAAGGCTATAAAAATAATAATATATGAATACCAATATACAAATATAAAGTACCAAAATGCTTATATATCAACAACAAATACCATAGATATATATAATATTATAATAAAACAATAATAATAATAGATAAGTAATAATAGATAAAAAATAATAATAATAATAGATAATAATAATAATATATATTATTATAATAATAATAAAGATATAATAATAAAAATAATATATAATAATGATATATAATTAGTAATAATATTAATTATTATAAATAATGATAATAATAATATAATTATAAATATTAAATAATATAATTATATATATATATATATATATAGTATGTAATATATATTATATTATCATATTACTATATATTAAATTATACTACTATATATAATATATATAGATATATATATATGATGATTAATTTTATATATAGGTATAGAATATATATATATATAATATTATATACTAGGTAGTATTATAATAAATTACATACACTCATTAAAAATATAGACATAACCTTAATATATATAGCATAAGATAAAAATTAACACAACAAACTTAAAAGTAAAATAGTTTTTATGATTTAATACAATAGAAATTTATAATCAAAAACTCACGAACACATTATCATAATGCACATAGCACATTTTTAGACTAAGTTATAAATAACTAAATAATAGTGATGTATTAGTATGCAACTGTTTCCATCTCTTACTTAATACATGCATCTAAAAACATATTATTTAGTTATTTTAAAACTTAATAGGATAAAGCTCTTTACTGTGAGCTCCTTGCTATCAGGTTTGGTTTTCTCTAATAATATTTATAATTGTAATATTTTTAGTAAATAACTGTTTATAATATATAATTTGTTATGTATTATAAATGCACTAAATAGGTTACTATATTAGGTTTAGTTATGAAGTATGTGATGTTAGTGTTGAATGTATTTTTAACATATACCATTATCACTTATGTATAATATATTATTATAATATAATACTATATATTAATATACTACACTATAATGTATATATATATATATATTATATTATATATATGCTACATGATATATAATATATATAATTAATATATGTATATATTATATAATATAGTAATTATATATAAATAATAATATATATTATTATAATATGTATATATATTATGAATTATATATAAGTATTACTATAATAGTATTATTAGTATATAAATACTAATATATATAATATTTCCTTTTTTTATACTTTTCTTGCAACTATCCTCTTTGCCCAAGATTGTGGGAGGGTAGGTTACTGTACAGCACTCGGAAAAGAAAGCAGTAGGAGAACATGGATACAAACGTCGAAAGAAGAGCCGCAGCGCTTACGCGGCCCTCTCGTACCATTAATTCGTGAGAGCTCGTCGAAAGACAGATAACCCCTAGAGCAGTACATGGGATCAGCGACGACCCTCGATACTAATGGTAATAAGTTCATGTAAGGGTTCATCCCCTGCCGTCAGGTGGGCACACTATTATTTTAGAGAAAAGTTTATTAACCAACTGTGCCATACAAGACTAATACGTGCTAATTACCTGTGTCATATACTCTCCTATCATGTATTGACACTTATACATATTTCTCTAGCCTTCAATGCCAACTTCTACAAATTATATCTCATTCCGTGATGACTATATATTCGTTACACCGACTACAAAACACTTTCTCTTCTCGTGTGGTCTCCCAGCCGGTCGAATAACCATAACACCATCTTCACCACTAATACTCCCTTAATTACAAACCTACTCTAACATTCTATTCCTTTCACAACAACCAAGTAAAATTATAAGAAACCAACACATATCATCATCATACTATTTTCATTTTATATTCTCGTCATTTAACAACATTTCTTCACCTACCAACAACCAATCTCTAATACGGTTCGATTCCTCTCTTTATCGATTCTTTCTCTAACACCCAGCACACCCTCACCTAAAGATGGGTCCATATACAGTAGAACGCATTGAACTTTAGAATAATATTCTTCTTATTGCCAACAGCATGAGAACTGACACATTCCATAACTACACAGGTAAAGCAAACATACTACTCATTGTAAAGACCTAGCTACAACTCAGACACTTAGTCCTATTGCAATTCCACATCAATCGGATTTTAAGATTTGCACACTACACCACCTTCCTTGTACCAATGTACACAACAACTTCTAACTACACTATTGCATCGTTCAGTTCCCTCTCCTCCAATCAAAATAGCCCTAAATTAATTTAAACACTCAGCCCTCATGTTTAGCTGAGCTCACATCTAAACCTAACTTCACACTGAGGATGTCTCACTCACTACGTCAAGACCGTTACTGCTTATCTCACACTTTTACTTCAGCCCCTTCCTTTCGGCGTACTAAATACAGGCGGACATATCTCTATCAATGCCATCAATGACTTGGTGGTATCGCCACACAGAATCAAATATCAAGTACCGCTATATAATAGGTAGGGCCTGCACATACTGACTCTATCAACTCCATTTCCACTACTCCTATAAATGTCACATTTACTCCAATCACACCTCACCCTATTTTAAATTACCTCCATAAACAATTGAAAAACAAGGAGACATAGATCACAGACCCTGTCGCTAATTAATCCTAGATGCCTATCAATCACTCATTGAGACCAATTAAATTTCTTATCACACCATTACACTATCGTCACATACATAACTTTTGAATTGCCATACAGAGTACTAACAGGCACAGAAAACACGGCCATATATCACTAACACCTTGCCAATAACGCTTTCTATTAACTTCTAATCGAACGCCTGTTGCGCAATCGCATAAACTAAATAGACAATTTATTCGTGTTGCTAACAAATTACACATTATTTATTTCCATTTAGACTAATATCACTTAAAGATATTCCACCACTCCTAAACGCAACCTTGTTCTTCACCAATAGCTCACTGATCCTCAGGAAATCAGCCGTCGAGATACCTGCGACATCTTTCGATCAAAATACCAGCATATACTTCCCTACACCAAACAACTGCAATAAACTTATCCCGCTAATAATTTTCTACAGTTCTCCCTGTATTCTCCTTACGCTTGTATACAAAGGGGTAACTAATTACGACGCGGCTCGTCATCCGAATCCCTTGGAACTATACCCTCCATAAATCGCTTTATCATACCGAAACTTCCAAGTGGCCAATCACATCACAGCGATCTCGCCTTTGCCGCGTCTTGCATTCATTGTCACTAGCATATGAATCAAATTCAAATAACTATATATTTCCTGTGATCAAGATTTAAGGCCACGTGTCTTCAACTTTCCTCAACCATTCCCTCTAGGCCCATTACCTTTCAAATCTCTAACCTTTAACTAACATAGTTAAGAAATTTCTATAATTAACTGTCAACCCCGAAAATAACCTCATTCCTTCTTGGCCCCACAATAACAAAACGAACAACTTTCGTTTGAAAAGCTTGTGGCTAAAATTGGCGGAATTCACCTAACAGCTCAGGAAATCTTTCATAACTCCATTACTACAGGGTTAAACAATAATTTTACCGTTAGGCGCTATGGAGCAAAGAAAGATTGTCTCGTTCGGGGTAAAAAGTGTTGCTTTTCCAATCCCGATCCTCCTTTTCTAAAAACATTCGACTCAGTTTACAAATCAGCTTGTACAGGAGAAGAAACAAGGTGCAGCCATATTACACCCACTCCTTCTACTAAAATGATTTCTATTATTCCTAAATGGTGCGCGAAATTCCCCTTATTCTGCATTCTAAACCTTTTCGGGGACGACTTCACTATTCCAGGGAAGAGGCTTCCGTATCTTTTCCCTCCTTGTATGTCTTAACATCAACTATGCTGTTCCTAGCCTAACTATTTTCTCCATCATCTGGGTTTTTAACCATTCTTGTTTTCGATCATCCGCTACGACCATTTAACCACTTTTTAGGGTAATTCTCTTTTTTTTCCTCGTTATATCATATAATATTCAAAGGCAATCTTTTCACTTTTTGAATCTTTCTATATCTTCTTCTTTTTAGTATACATTTACAATACCATAATCTATACGCTTCTTTTTTATAAACTTTAACGCCGCATAGCTTCATTATCATTACATTATCAGATCATGACTTAAATATTATAGTACGGTCTCATTCCAATATGACCATGTATGTCGCTATGTGGTTTAAACCCATTCATTTAGTCACTCTTCATTTTAGGTAACGACAGTCCACAGACCTTCCCTTTGCAACTGATCTAACAATTGCTTCCTTTCATATTGCCTACTACAAATTTGCTTCAGATAATCAAAAAGAATCAGACTTTGTTCACATCAATTAAATTATATAGTATCAGTAATACAACTTTGTTGCAACATTCATGATACTGTTATTTAACCTAGCTAGGAGAGCGTGCTCACTTCAATACTTTCTTATTATGCTTTGCATATAACAACTTTTAACTATCTTCATTATAAGTAATCTTACTTAATTTTAACCTATACATCTTTTCTGTATCTCCATTACACTTCCTTCCTCATCCTCACAGCCTTCACACCTTAACATTGAATTTTAGCATAGAACAACAATCAATGATTACCATAATTTATATATATACCATTCCTAAAGAGTAAACTCCTAATAAACTTGGGATTTAACCAATCTTCAACTCAATAATTCGACATTACATTTCAACATTCTCCTTTCTTCACTACAAAGCATAATCAATTCAAGTGGGTACTATAGAGATCTCGTTCTTTTAAAGAGTATATATGTGAAAGAATAGAATAATAATATATATTAATCCTTGATAACATAAATATATAATATATTATATACTACCTGTTATAACCAATTCAAAAGTAATTCACAGATAACCACCAACTTCTAAGATACTAATGGATGACTCTCGTGTGGTTTAAGACAGTATTCTACTTACACCACACCGATTGTCGCAAAGTTCCTACCCATTTTTGTGCTTCTTTGTGCACTTAATGAGCACTAAATTTCTCATCTTCACGCTTATCCTATCTACCTCATTTCTCATATCTTTCCCACTCTCTCATCGGCCGCCATCACACTCGCAAGAAGGCGAACGAAGTAGGCAGGTTTGTATGACTATGTATTATCTCCCCAAAACCTCAACACACACCATGTTATAAGACAATCCCCTTTTTTTTGGATCATATCCAACCATTCAGGGTCCACTGCCCAAAACTATCAACAACTGAAAGATCTCCTCTCACTCACTATCTCCCATCCAAAAACATCATTCAGATTTATCCTCCAATCGAAGAATCCCGGTACTTCTCTCTCTCTTCCAACGTTTCTCGCCAGATGGATCCATACTACAACAACAAGTTGACCTTTCAAAAACTAACTCTTAACCATAAAATTCTAATGGTTATATATATATAGTATAATATATATATATATTTATATATATATATATTATTAATATATATTATAATAGTTTATATATATATATATATATTATATATATATATTATATTATTATTATTTTATTATTATTATTATATGTAATTTATTATTTATTATTATATTATGATTTATTATTAATTATTTATTATTAAATTATTATTAATTATTTATTGATTAATTATTATTGGTAATATATCCTACATGATTTGTTTGTTTTATATAAAGATTTTGTATCTTGAGTACTTTTAAGACTTTAATATTGGTAATTTCTATATTAATTTTGTGATATAGGCCTTGATGCAATGGGGAATATATAAACTCCTTTCTCCCCCTCCCGAAACGTTGAAAAATTAAAGTAAAGATTGTTTAGAGCCTGGTGCTTTTATTCATTCAATTCAAATTTCATATATTATATATATATATATATATTATATATAATAATAATATAAGTATATATATATTATATTACTGTATTATATATATATATATATATATATATATATATAAATATTATTATAATATATACTATATATATATATATATATATTATATATATATATAATGTCTTTTTCTCGTGGGTATTGGTCGGGGGCCTAAAAATTGCCGCATCCTCTCTCTCGCATCCACAGCTGTGGGCAAGTTCCAAGTCGCCGAGCGAATATTCAAGGTCTAATATGCCCTGATATATCACGGCGGCGTTTTAAACTGAAGAGAGGCTGTGCGGAGATTGCAATTCTTTTTTTCTCCGGCCTCCGATTGCCGACTTCATCGACGGTTAAATTTCTTTTCCCTCCGTCCTCTCCGTTCTCCAAGCACATTTTAAAATGACCCGCTCTTATTGCCCAACGGCACCGGCTCCAGCAGCATTTTAAATTCCTGGCCCTTTCTTCATAATCTGTTTCTTTATTTCTGGCTCTCTCTTCTATTTGAACGTGTTCCTCTCAGGTATTTTCACTAAATTTTGGTGTTATTCTCTATCTTTTACTATATTATCAACTATCCTATTGTTAACCGAGTGTGTCCGAATTGTCCCGTATATGTTGTTCTCGTCCTGCCTCTGTTATCCAAGTCCTAAATATTAAACAATTTTTCTAAGAACTTCTTTTTTTTAAATGCCCGTCTTACCTGTTAGCAATACTACTGAAAAAACACATGGAAAATTTTTATTTTCCAGTTTCATACCTTTATACATTTCAGTTTTTAATCCTAAAGCTTTTAAAATAAATTACTCAACTTTGTTTATCTTTGAAGATGTGAGCTGCCTGAACATATGAAATTTATAATTTTCAATTAAAAATAAACTATTTTTAAAACATACTATATAATATATAAATAATTAGTTAATGAGTAGTAGGTATATAAATATATAGTTATAATATAGTGATATAAATATATATACTTTATATATATATATATAGTTTGTGATCATTTATAAATTATATATAATATATATATTATCTTTGGTCTAGTATATATGAACATTAAAGAACATAAAAATTAATTACATTTTCCTTTTCCTCTAATTTATTTTAAATAATTTCTCTTTGGAAGATGCTCTCTTTCATCTCATGAATGATTGCTAAGCATAATCTTATTCTTCAAAATTGGGCTTTTCTTAAAAATAAAAACCAACAATAATTCTTCGTTACGGAAAGTTCTTAGGATCTTTGGGATGATCTTTCTTCTTTAAAGGCGCAGAAAATAAACCTCCGTTTCAACATTCACCTTGACTAGGGGGCAGCGGCAAAAGCTAGTAATCTGTGTAAAACCCGGCAATTTGTGCAAATTGTAAGAATGAGCTGAGGGGATTTTGCTCTCTTTAATACCAATAAAGTTCAGGTTATGCTAAGCCTTTTGTTAATATAGTACACAATAAATCTGTCTACCTAATAAATCCTTATCATACGCACCTTAACGAGTTCTTTTCGAGAATAGCCAGTAAAAACCAAAAAAGCATTAACTATTATTGGGCATGGGCCAGATCTTTCTTGATCCTACGTTCATCCACAAGCATGGTAGGAAAATGATCGTAACAATTAAAAATGATAACTGAAAAAAAAATAATCGATTCTTGGGATTCGAAAAAATTCGGTAAAACAATTAAAAAACAGTTAAAATTATAGAATTTTTATATTATGGAGTGTTAAATAATTTTTTAAGGATAGGAACCTCTGTAGTTTTGTATTTTAAGTAGCATGTTGATGTCAAAATGTGAATTAATCCAATTTTCTTCGGAATTTCTTGTTATCTTCTATATATTGAAGAAATTAAAGTGACACAGGAGGATAGTTTGAGGGTTTAGAGGAGATCCCCCGGGCTTTTATTCAGCACATGATGAATGATTGCACATTTCCAGAGGGAAGGGAAGGGAAGGTCGAAGTAGAATGGAAGAGACGAAATAGTCTACCAAGGAAGAGTGAAAACTCGTCGAAGCACAGTTTTTGAGAAACGCACACAGGAGGAATATCATCGAGAACCTCGTTGTACGGCCTTCTTTGTTGATTCTTCAGTTAGATGAGGAGAAGAGAGAAGCAGAGAGAGAGAGAGAGAGGAGAGGAGAGAGGAGAGAGAGGAGAGAGAAGAGAGAAGAGAGGAGAGAGATGAGTAGAGAGGATCGAGAGAGAGAGTTGAAGGGGTTGACAGAATAGCAAGCCATGGTGGTAACTCTGGAATAAAACCTAAGGTGGAATTAGAGGAATAGGTTTGAGCGAAGATTTCCAGTTTTGGTAGAAGAAAAAATCGGGAATTGTGCCCGTCGGAAGGGAAGGTACCAGAGGAAGGAAAGTAGAAGCAAAGTTAGAGTTGATATTCTTTGTAAAATACCAAAAAACAGCACGAGGAAGAAGAAGAGAAAGAGGAAGAGGAGCCAGGAAGATTATTGGATTTTCTACAGAGAAAAGAAATTTTAGTGTTGCGCCGGAAAAATAGATTTTGCAAGATTCCTGGATGAAGTAGAAGTTGCATGAAATTCTTAAGTTTGAAAAAGAAGGTAATTCCTGAAGGAGGCGTCCCTGTGGACATAGAACGCGAGAACAAACACAGTTAAACCAAGGTTTGTTAGCTTTAGTAGAAGGAAAAGAATATGAATCTATGCCTCCATGCAATAAGGAATTATCTCGGTTATGCATTCTTTGAATTCTCATTCTGATGAATTACCTCTCCAGCCGAAGCCTTAGTCATTCCATGGGAAGTCAAAGAAGGGCGACCGCAAGTTTGATCATTTTGCAGCAAAGAAATGCTAAAAACCTTTCCTCGCCGTAGGCGGGATCTTTCCTGCCGAAGACTTGAAGAGATAAAACAGGATACACAGATAAGATAAGAAGGTGATTGAAGGAGCCCAAAGGAAGAAATAGTTTAACAGAATAGGGAAAAGGATTAGAAATTAACAAAAGGTCTAGAATGTTGGCTTCACCTCCAAGGCAATCAGGGATACGAGTAGGGTGCTGCAACAACTATTCGGGGTCATGTTCTGGATAGGAAAAAAAAATGGTAGGTTAACTGCAGTTCAAAGACTACAGCTGTATCCTCTGAGATTAGAATAGAGAGCAAAAAATTTGCGGTGGATGAAGTTTGATGAAATCAACAAGAATGATGATTTCAGAGAATGGTGAAGAAGAGAATGTGTTCTGAGTAGTCGGAGAATTTAGAATAGTAAGTAGAATTAGGAGACAAATATACAGAACAGGATTGATTATGGTATAGGATATGATAAGAGATTAGGTTTTATAAAGCTCATATTAAAGGTAAGAAAAATTTCCGAATTAAAAATTGTGTAGAAAGACGACGAGAATAAGGAAACAAGACTATCATTGCCGCACGCTGACTGTTGTACACGTCGAACTTTAGGCTGAGTAAACTGAGGATTAAAATAATGGAAAAGTAGGAGTTTTTGCTCTGTCAAGAGGAAAGATATCAAACACGCTGAAAGTTTTCAAGGTTAGTGTTCTGAAATGATAGAGATTGAGGTTTAGGGATCTGGGAGTATGTGGAGAGGTGATGTTCAACGAAAGGGTTGAATTTCGCGCCTCTTCGATATGTGTGGTGTCCTCGCCGTTGGAACTCACAAATTAATTGTAATGCATCGAAGGTGGCAAAATTAATGAATCGAAATAGAAGTTCGTGATTCAGACGGGTACCGGTCCAAATTCAGCTCTCGCGACGTCTGACAACTCTCAACACCTGAGGCCATTCACCTCAATGGTGAATGGGGGAGGGCGGTATGAGGAAGCTTTTTTGAGAAAGCCCTTTTGGCTTTCTCCGAAGCGCTAGTCATGTGGTCTTGCCATTTCTTCATTTACTTTTTTAAAAAAAGGAAAGTGTTGTCTATAATAGTGTTTTATGGTGTGTGATTTCGAAGGAGAGTCTATCTTCTCTCCAGTTGTCAGAAAAAACTGAGTATTGAGAACGAAACTGAAAAAACCGATTGGCAACTGGAGTGCCTTGGTCTGTCCCCTAACACTCTAATATATGCAGCAAAGGGATTAGATGGTCGAATCTGCTTCTGATGTGCTACGGGATCGTCCTCTGAATGTATATTATGATAATATATATATATATATATATATATATATATATATATATATATATTATTATATATATTATAATATATATATATTATATATATATATATATATATTTATCTATATATACTCTTTATATATAATATATATATTAGCTGTCATCAGTGGGACATTTAGAAGCCGTTTCTTTTATAGGTATAACTGAATTTTAACTTTTGTAAAGCCCCAAACGTATATATATTAGATATCTTCTTCCTATCTTGTGGTTGAATTAATATCACTCCATCGCCTCATTTTTAACTTACTTCCTATTTCCTGATTTAAAATTGAGACACTGTAGGAATGAATACAATGAATTGCTCCTCGTAAACCTTTAATATTCTTACTTTTGTTGTTCTCCGACTTATAATTTGTTGTTCATCTAATAACCGCGTACCTTTGTTATCGTTTACTAAGGCAAAAATTTCCTAAGCGTTACTTGGAAAAATAAACCATCTAAGAAAAGATTTTGACACTCATACTAATAAAGTTCTCTATTTAAGGTAGATTAGTAAGAATTTTAATAAGTTGATGTAGGTCTGTTAATTCTTGTTGATATAGGATCCTGACCCATTCTTGAACTCATGACTTACTTTCCATCTCCGTTCTTTCTCGCTATAAAATTACTTTGTCTCATACTGAATACTCGGAACACTCTTGGTTATAAACAGTATATGCTTCAGCCGTGTCAGCCTTGTCAAATTTTTTGTTTTGGAAGTTTATTAAGATGGTTGGACCCTCTGTATGGGAAATCTTTAATAACTATTTTTAAATTGATTACTGATTTAATGTGGATATCAACTCATATCCTTTCAAAAATATATTGAAGCTGGGGTAAGTAGATATGATAACAGAGTTCACTTCTACTAAATCTATATCAGAAATCAACGTGTTATTCAATTGATTTTTGTTCTCATCATTTATGATGATAAACTATTTGATTTATGATGAGAAACTATTTTGGAAATTTGAAAAAAAAATCGCCAATCACTCTTGCTAGCATATCACTTAACTCATAATTTTAAGTGTCTAATAATCAATAGGATAATAGGACAATTAATAATAATAATTAAATTATTTAATATAATTTAAATATTTCTTTTAGATAAAATATCTACTTCTAATTATGTGTAAATCTATCTTCCATATTAAGTTAGCAAGCACAAGTTAGAAAGATAATCCCCTCGATTTTTTTTCACCTAATTCTACTTTAGATATCAATACAAGCTATTTTTCCTCTCTTTCCCTTTTATATATCCTTCGTCTTAACACCCCCCCCCCTAATTTAAATATAGCGTGCATGGGATCCTCTCAACTTTGGATGTTATTAAGATAAATAACTTTTTTGATTTACAGAAGCGTATTCCAAAAGGTTATAAAAAAAACTTGTATAAATTTCTCCTACTATAAGTATTTTTATTGTAATTATTAATATATATTAATATATATATTATATATATATATTATATATAAATATATATATATATATACTATATATATATATATATATATATATATATTATATATAAACATATAAAAAAAAATACTATAGTTTAAAAAATCTATAAATACATATTTAATATTATATCTTCATTTAATTTAGAAGATATATGCTATTCATATATATATAACTATATAGTATCATATATATATATATCTATATATTCAAATATATATATATATCTATCTCTATATATATATTACTATATATATATATATATCGCCTTATATATCTATATATACTATATATATTCTATATATATATATATATTTATATATATAATATTCTATAAATTCATAAATATTATTAAAGCAAAAATATCTACTGATATATATATAATTCTATATATATATATGATATATTGCGTATATATATCTCATCGTATATACTATACTATATATAGTATTAGTATATATATATATATATAGTGAACAAACAAGACAAAAGAATCGCGTTCAAAGAATGCTTTCGACATTGTTTCAGCAACGATAATTGTACAACATTTGTTGTCGACGAAAAGAAAAAACTTTGTTTTTTAACAAAATTCGACAGATGTAAAGAACCTAAAACTTTTCTCAGAAGATATGAAGGTAAAAACTTTTCTGAGTTATTTTTTTATCTATAAATATTTTTTTATCGATAATAATCAAATAATTAAGAGATTATATAAATAGATATTTTTACATTTTATTATGTCGATATCATGTTGATATAATTATGGCAGTGAAATTGAAATTGGAAGCGCTTAATTGGTGGATGCACAAAAAAAATAATTGTTTGAAAAAAGAATATGTTCAAAATATAACCTAACACAAAATATGTTCAAAATATAAACACAAAATATTTCAAAATATAGATTAGCACAAATGTTCAAATAGACGCTAGGCACATGAAATAGTGATGTTCAAATATTGTTTGAAAAAAGAATATGTTCAAAATATAACCTAACACAAAATATGTTCAAAATATAACTTACACAAAATATGTTCAAAATATAACCAAGCACAAAATATGTTCAAAATATAACCTAACACAAAATATGTTCAAAATATAACCTAACACAAAATATGTTCAAAATATAACCTAACACAAAATATTTTCAGAATATAACCTTACAAATATGGTTCACATATAATCTAACACGAATAAATGTTTCAACGAATCAGACCTACACAAAATATTCGTTAAAATATAACCTAACACACAACACAACACAACATATTTTGTGTTAGGTTATATTTTGTGTTATGTTCAAAATATAACCTAACACAAAATATGTTCATAAAATAACCTGATACAAAATATGGTTAAAAATTTTAAAATACTGTATTTATGAATTTTCAGTAATATATAATTGTGGTAAATTTAAAAATAAAATTGTTATGAAATAAAGTTTGCTAGAACGTAACAACGTTTACTATAATAATAATATTTTAAAATAATTAAATTTTACATTTAACATAATATTTAAAATTTTTAACAATTTTGATATGTTTAAAATAAATTGGGTGTTAATGTTTAGAATTAAATATTAAATTATTACTCAGATTTTATTTTCATGTTAATAATAACAAATGGTTAATCTAACTATCATGTTTAACTTACATATTTTGCAAATGCGATTTAAGTTAAAATTAAATTTTATATTTTTTAAAATAATTACTTGTTTAGTTAATATATATATATATATATATATATATATATATATATAGTATATAAATATATATATATATAAATATTATATATATAGAGGATATATAGCCCTAATAATATATTATATATATACTTATGTATTATTCATATATTTATATATATTATATTTACTATTCAGTTTATATATATATATATATATAATATATCATATATATATATATATATATATATATATATAGTATATATATATATTTTATTTAAACAATCTAATTTATCTTAGATTATGTATATATATGAATACTATGTATTTATTATTATATATAATTATATTACTAATATATATATAGCCTATAGTTAATTTAAACATAAATATTTAAGCTTAGCCAAAGGAGATATAGTTAAATAAATATACTTGCTCATTATTTCTCATGTAGGAAAATTGGATTCGGTGATTTTTTTTTTAACGGGGGGGGGAAAGGGGGGAAGAGAATAACACCGGAATAGAAATAGGAGTTTTAAAATTTGTTGAAACATATTACTCATGTGTAATTGAAATCGAGCATATTAAGTATCGGGTACATTCGGAAATCTGAAAAGAACATTAAATAAGACGAAAGTCAAAAAAAAAAAAAAAAAAAAAAAAAAACAGAATCTGATTATCTTTGTGATTATCCAAATTTTCATATATAGCTTAAAAATCCAAGATTAAAGGGAAATTCTTATGTTTTTTATGTAAACTACTTGTCTGTTTGTTTACTTAATGTTTGTTTTTTTTTTTAATGATTTTTATAAGAAATCTATTGTTCTCTTTTTAATATATTATATAAACACTGATAAAAGAGGATAAAAACTTAGGTATATATATATATTAATTATATATATATATAATTTATATTATATATATATATATATAAATATATATATTATATATATATATATATATTAATAATTTAATATACTCTCGAGATATTGTATAGTATATATATCTTTATATATATATAAATATATATATACTAATTAATTAAGAGTAATATATAATATATATACTATAATAATATATATAATATTTATGATAGTTATACGATATATATAATATATTAATATATAGTATATATATATTATTAGTATATATATATATATAAATATATATATATATTATATATATAATATGTAATATTATATGAATGTATATATTCATATAAATCATTTATAACTATATAATTATATATAAATATATATATATTATAATATTTAATATTAATTATAATTATAATGGTATAAAATATGATTATATATATATATAAATAGTATATATAGTATTATATATATTTAATGAGAATATATAAAAAATATTAATATAATTAAAAGTATATATAATAATAATTATATATAACTATATATATATTAGTATATATATATGTATATATATAGTATAATAATTATAATATATATAATATTATATATATTATATATATATAATATAAATATATATAATATTTATATATATATTATTATTTATATTATATATATATGTTTTCATAATTTAAATAGTTTTTGGGTAAACATTGAAGATGGCGAGGACAGAATAGATCAATTGGTTCTACGATGCAAACATGCCGTGCTTTCAAGAATGGTCCTTTTCAAGACAATAAAACAGTCCTGTGAGAAGTTGTGGGATCGTATCTAATTGCAAGCGGAGATATCAATGTGATAACTGCAAAAAGGATCATGCTGGGAAATTCGTGCAACCGATTGAAACAAAACTTACTTTTGGGTCACAACTCAACAAACGAGGGCACTTGCTGTGACAAAGAAATGGGTTTGTTATGGAGTTCTGGCCACTTGGAAACCTTTAATATTTGGGAATCAATTTTATTCAAAACCGACCTTTGGGAGAGAATGGAAGAATTCTTAGTAACAATTGAGAAAGAAAATATTCTATTATTACAAGGCTTTTAAAGCATCAAGGAGAGAAATTGATGGTTGGGGAATTACATCGAGGGAATGCCGAAAATTCATGGAACGCTCCTTTTCCAACAAAAATAATTTTAACCAAAACTTAGACAAATTGTTTATAGAACTTCTTCTACAGATTTCAAAAATGGAGTGGTAATATCGAACAAATTGATTCTTACAGGATCAATAAAAAATTCACAAGTGTTCCAATAGCAAGTATGAGCGTGGATTTATCTGGAACCTTATTGATGTGACATTTCAGAATATGAAATGTTTACGTGAAAACGTTTTGTTTTACAGCATAACTCCTCCAGGAAAGACGCAAAGCGATAAGCTCAGTTAGACATTAAGAAGTCCAGAGAATGACTAAACTGAACGCTAAGGGAATATTCAGTCTTACAATCAGATTAGAAATGATATAAATCCGGAGTAATATCTATTCTATCTGTATACTTCTATCTATCTATCTAGCAACATCTAGTTCTATCGTATCTACGCCTACGTCTATGTCTATCATAGACTATCTATCTATCCAATTTCTATTATCTAAATCTATTTTTCAGTCTATCTATCTATCTAGTCTATCTTAATCTATCTACTATCCTATCCTCTATCGTAATCTATCTATCTATTCTATTCTATCTTATTCTATCTATCTATCCATATCTTATCTTATCTAATCTATCTATCTACTATCAGCCTTTTTCAATCCACTTCAAAATTACAGAACAACTAATGTTAATTGGAACTGTCACAAGGGGTCAAAGGAATTCATTACCAGAAACTAGTTAAATATATTTAAAAAGGAAAAGACGATAATATTGGCAAGATATATTACATTTAGATCAATAAAGGATCTTCTTCTTTATCTGTTAATTATATATATATAGGTCATATATATAGCCCTTTTATGGGTAATTTTCATGACAAAGCAGTTTCATTACACATTAAGGGTTTAAAAAAGTATAAATTTATATAAAAAACTTATAGAGGCAATGTATGACATATTTAGAACATGTGGTGAATATTATATGTTAATTTTAGGTTCGGTATATATAAATTGTAATCTAGTATCATTAGCATTATGTATAATTGAATTTTAAGTGAAAAAGTGTTAAGCAAAATTGAATGCGTGGAGAAAGGAGATAATTTATTACACCTAGTGTTGTTTTTAATATTTGCTAAATAATGATCTTAATATAATTGAGATAGTGAATAGATAGAATAGGTACTAAAGTAGAACGTGTAGTGTTATATAAATATTTCATGCTGGAGATTTAGTTTTTACTAGATCCTCGGTGTAATGGTTTTCATAAAACATTAGATATGTAGCTTACGAGTAACAAAACTAATTTTTGAGATATATATGTTGTGTACCCAGGTATTAATTACAATAAAAAGCTGTCATTTAAATTTTGTAATTTAAGAGTCCTATATAATAGAAAATTAAGAGATTTTATTAATTAAATAAATTTTCATGGTTTTTTTTAAAAATATTATGAATGAAAGAATAAAATTTATTTATTTTATTCTTAAAAATAATAAAAATCTAGACGGTAGAGGAAGGGTCAGACATGAAAAGAGCTAGAGACATTCTGTGGGATGTTTTATTTTTTACCTGAGAAGAATTTTGTTAGCTAAATGATGTTTAAAATTGTCTGTATTATAGTAAAGAATTATAATGTGTTGCCTATTTATCGAGAGAAAACTTTTGGACTAAGATATGAATAGTAATCAAATATAATATTAACAAATAGTACATGTAAATTGTTTTCATATTAAATGCAATTGTAAAAATAAAATATACTATATATATATTTTAATATTAGATAATTAAATCATATATATATATATGGCTACGTAATTCTTATATGAGATATTTGTAATAAATGTTTAATACACTAACAACTTATATAACCTAAGCTATATATATAAGTCTGAGTGCACTGTATTAGAGTTTCTTGACAAACCATATAAAATACCATGTTATTTATTGCGTAAAAAAAATAGTAATAAATAAAAAAAAAATATATTTTTTAGTTGAAAAATTTATTTAGTGAGTGTTTTTCTTTTGTGTGAAAAGATCATGCAGAAAGGTATTTTAAGAAATTGGGTGTCACTTCGAAATAGTTTAAATTTGTACGATTTTTATTAATGTAGTAGATCGTATTGAACTTTTTAGTAGCATGATATAAATGCAAAGGTACTATAAATTTTACAAAACTAGAATATTTATCTCCTATAGAGTATAAGTATGACAGAATTGAATTATAGTAATCAAGCTCTCATTATGTATTTTAGTGACATTTATTAATTATCTATAATAATTGTTTATTTTTATTTTATTTTTTTATGTATCATATGTGTAATGAAATTAAAAGAATTTACAAAAATTGTTTTTATTATAGTATGTATTATATAATATATATATATATACTAATATTATATATATATATATTATATATGTATATATATATATTATATATCATATATATATATATACATATTAATATATATATAATATTTATATATATATATATAATATATTATTATTCTATATATTATATATATTATTATATATAATATATATATCATATTATATATATATATTCTAGTATATAATATATATATATATATATATATATAAGTATATATAGTAATATGATAGTAGGGAGACGTGCGAAATTAAGCGTTAAACACTAATTTAAAAGGCATACGTATAGGGTATTTGTGTCATCGCTAATGAGCGCAGTCACTCAATTGTTTCAAAGGAAGTTCTCTGCGTTGGCCTTTTTATCCAATACAATACAGGCAGAGTAGGCGCGATACACCACTACACACCTCCGTTTATATATTATTTTTATATATTTATATATATATATATAAATATTAATATATATAATATTATATATATATATATATATATATTTATAATATATATATATATATATTATATTATAGAGGGTACAACTTATAGAACCATCCCCTTTTATTTTAAATATATCACCACTTTGATATTATTTTTTTTAATCTTAATTTCAATTTTATAAAGAGATCATTTATTTTTAAATAATATTAAATTAGGGAGGCTTTTCTGGACCCACTCCGATATACCATTATAAAGTTATTAAACCAAAAATGGCAATGTTATTTTAAACTATTTTTTATATAATTACAATCATTTAGCTACTACTGGGGGTAAAGACCAAATAACTGTGTTATAGATGATTTATAAGCTACATATCACACAGGTTGAAATGAGTCCTATGTAGTGGGTGAAATACAGGTTATTGTCTTTAATTTTTTGGTGTGTGGGGTATAAAGACCTAATGAACGCTGGTCAGTCAACTCGCTTTTAATTCAAAGGTCTCTCACTCCTGCTAAAATTACCAGCATGAGTGTTGACACCGAAGGTAAACTTGCCTTTAATATAATCGTAAGCGAGACAGAAAAATGTTGATATTCTAATTTTATATTCGTTCTATAAATATTTTTTAATTGAATTTCATAGATAATTAGTGTTCCTGAAATCGTAAAGAATAAATTAATATATAAAAATAGTGATTGATATAATAATATACGCCTTTTCTTAATTGCAACATGTGGTGGTTCGACACCAATAGGCCATGACTTTTTAATCAATTTTTCCGAAATTGATCTTCTATCCATGCCTATCTACAGTTATTTGCCCTTATCACACACACTTACATATCAACACACATATTCAAAATGAAAAATGGGTCGAAACTTGAATATTTTATATAAGTGGAGGCTTACAATTTTTAACTTAGTTAGGGTATTTTAATTTTTTTTTAAACAATAAAATTGCATATAATGTTCCTTTCCTGACTGGATAAAAAAAATTAAATATTTTACTGCAAGCAAGTGGATAATGATCACAGGTTCTATGTTATACACAACCATTGCCATCCAAATCCTAATATTTTAATATGAATATTCATTTGCTTATAAATATCAATTACATTCTCAGAGTTCCTACCTTAGTACCTTAATAGATTTTTCATGCTCTTCACAGACTTAAGCATTAGTATTTGCTATGTATTACCTTATTATTATTTTAGTATTATTTTAGATTATTATTAGTATTTATTTTATTATTATTATTATTATTTTTATTAATATTTATTATTATTATTATTATTATATTTATCTATTATTAATTATTATTTAGT
>JABUQX010099760.1:22500-40000 GCA_015478945.1 Trachelipus rathkii
ATACCCGATTTTTTCCTATAGTCCGAGAGTCTACTTTGCGGTTTAGACCTTGTAGATATGGTATGCCTTATATTAAGTTTGAAAATACATGTTATGTTTCATATAACTCACACCCCAATATAAAATATTATCAAAATAAATATAACTAATTGTTTTTTTTTACATTTTTTATTAATATTATTATTAAATAAATATATTATTATATAAAACATTGTGACTTTTTGAACGACATGTCCGTTCATCATTGTCTCCGAGGCTCGTAACTGTGACGTCATTGTTAAGTTATCATATATATAAACTTAGACAATTTATAGGTAAAGAATAAAAAAAAAATAATAATATAATTAAAATGATTGGAGTCGTATATAATATTAACTGCTACACACTCAAAAGGTTCCTTAATATTATAATAGTATATCATTTTATGAATCATATGTATACGGTTATAATCATGAAATTGATTGTTAATATATACATCAATATACTAAAGAAATATAGAGTTTAATTCTATGACACTTTAAATTCACATTTATTGTTGACAAGTTATGACAATTCAGATGATGCATAGAATATATTTATGTAGGTATTTCCGGCATGTAGTCGAGTCATTTGAAGAATATTTTTAAATTCTCTTTACAGTCTATTATGCCGTGTTAGTAATTTTCACAATTCTGCTTCTCATACTGGTAGTGGCGAAGGGAGTTATAGATAAAATTCTCCTGCTATCACTATATAATCTTTTCGTGAATGGGTATTGATTACTATAATGACGTATTCACAATATATTTAATAATATAATATAATAAGGTGATATAATATAGTATAATATTAATTCATTAATGATATTTAATTATATGTATTATATACAAATAGTTGAGGATGAAAAATAATTATTACCAATATTATCTAGTTGACATTATAGTAGTGTATAAGCGTAATATTAATTTATTAATAGTGAAAGAATATTGTATGCGACATATTCAAAATCTTTTTTGGTTAAAGATAGTAGGTGAGCTGAAACCAAATGTAATTATATATAAATTTATAAAAATAAGTAGTGTATAATAGCTATATAATTTTTAAAAATTCATAAATTAAATTAATATACTTTTAAATTAATATTTGAGTAAATAATATTATTTTTATTAGATACAGAGAGTAATTGATAATGTTAATATATATATAAATTGAGTAGTTTTATTTATTTATTTTGGTTAAATATAGTGTATTTAGACACAATATAGTAAATGATAATAATATAGATTTTTAGTAATATATAAATTTGTTAATATGTAATGTATAATATAGTATTTAAAAATATTATGTAATTTGAGTATTAATTTATTATGTGTATAGTTGAGACGTGAATATGATATTTGTACACAGGTCTCCTTCCTTGATATATATTATTGATTTTTTAATATTTGTTATATTTGTATTTAAATGTTATATGCTTATAAACAGTGACTCCAGGTAGTCACTCAAGTTGGAGTTACTCACGAATCAGTATTGAGAGGTTAACTAGGTTTTCAGCATACCTGTATGTGGTGAGGTAGTTATTAGATTGATTGATAAGTATTCTTCCTCTCACTTTAGTGACTTTATTGCTATCGTCCTGTCAACGGACACGTTAAATCGAAGTATCACCACCTCTCCTAGATTTAAATGATGACTCTATTTGCACCTCGATGAGATCGTGAGTGTTTATCCTCTGTAAATAAAAAAAAAAATAAACTGTTGTATAAAAATAATATTTGACACTAATTTAAAAAATTATTAATATAATATAATTTGATATAAATTAAATTAAGTTTCCAAAAAAACTTTTAATTGTTAACTCAGTTTACTTTACTTTTCAACCTATATTTTTCTAAACAACCTACAAACATACAACACATTAATAATAAGTTTAATATATATATAATTGTATTAACATTAACTATATATATAATATACTATATATATATTATATAATTAAATTAAATTATATATATATAATATAATATAGATTAAATAAATTAACTATAATATTTATATTTTTATATATTATATATTATTACTATACTATATATTTATATATATATATATAATATATATTATTTTACGTATATGGCTATATATACATTACAATATCAGGGATCGTGCCCTATAGGGAAAAAGTGTGTAAGATATTATTTTTAAGATAGTTCATGTGAGAAAGAGAAATTGAGAGCTAATGTCTCCTAAATCAATAAAAGAGGGAGAGAGTATATAATTTTATTTATTACTCTTTCTTTTTATCATATATCGTTTTTAAATATATGCGATCTAATTTATATATTTCCAACATTCAAAAATTAAAGGTCATTTAAAACAAAGCTCTTATAATAATAACAATTTTGTTGAAGTGACTATAAAGTTCCAACACAATTTCATTTTCTCATTGTAAATTTAGGGTAAGGATCCGGATAATTGTTTTGGGCTTGGCTGACCCCATTTTTCACAGCGCCTCCACACGCGTAAAAGTGGAGCTTGAATTATAAAATTCAGGTTAAAATTTCATCATAATATTTATTGACACTATATAAATATAATATAACAATACACTATAAAAATATATATAATTAGTATTTATTTATTTTGCCCTCTCTACTTAAATATTCACAGTAATTGATTTATATCACTCGTTATAATGTTTATATTTCTCTGTTATATCCATAGTCTAGTACGGTTTGGAACTTTTTTGTCAGTAATTTTATTTAACTTATTTACATATATAATCAACTTTCTCATTCTAAATGATTCTTTGGTCATATTATTGTTTTACAGACATAACCTATTATATTATATTCAAAAACGCAACGATGTTTATATTTATATATATTTTGAATCGCATATCTCACACGGTTGCATATAAGAACAAACTATCTTTCATATCTATCTATTAAAATTCTATATTATAAATGTTAATTCATATTTATTATAATTATTATCGAAATGTCATTATTAAAAACTTTTGAGGAATATAATATGATGCTCGTACTTATTGAGTATTTATGTATAGCGATGTCCATGATACCTATATATATTACTAATAGATACAAAGTAAGATACAAATTTTCCGCATATTTTATTTATAGAAATGTTTATTGTGTCTCAGAGGGCGTTGTCCAAGTGTTCCAATATCTACTTTGCTATTTTCTTGTAGTTTTTATGAATCATCTCTTTTTATTACTCTATATTTAACATCACAATTATATTTTTCTATGTTACATGATTGATAATAGCGTAAAGTGAGAATTAGAATATTCTCCAGGGTATTGAAGATAAGTAAGTTCGTGAGAGGTAGAGTATGTCAACGAGTTTTGTTACTATATATTAAAAACGGTAACAACGTATCCTCATGCAAAATTTGTAGAAATTGCTTCAGTGAACACAAAACTTTCAAAAAAAAATTTATTATTATGTAAAATTTTTTAAAAATTTTCTATTGTGTATACAAAAAACATTATCTATTTAATGATAAAAAATGAATGCATAGTTGGGTCACGTCTTTCTATCAAATAAGTTATCCTATAGATATATTGAAATGTTCTTATACGTGAGACACAAAGAATAAAAAAATTCTTTCCAGCAATACATAAATTATATTAATCCGCAAAATCCATATAAAAATATATAGTAGGGTTTTATATGGGAATTATAAACATACGTACGAGAGTATCAAACTTACTATAACATCGCAATATATTACTTCGAACTAGGTTGAGGTTAATAAGGTTAAAAAATGGGAAACAGCGATATCTATAAATTCTCAATATTATTTTTGTAACAATTTTTTTTTATTTTATCTCAATTTTTCGTTATTTATATTTAAAAAAATTCTGGTCGAAGTTATTATAAGTACACCTAATATAGATATAGTACTTGAGACTTAATGATACTAAAGACTTATGAGTATAATCTAAAAACCAAACAATGAGACAGAGGTCGTTTGCTGCCTTAAATGGGCATATTAATTGTTGTCCTTGCCATGAATAAAAGCCCATTATGCATGAAATTTTTGATGCACAATGTATGTGTATTCTTGAGAGAGAAATAAATAAACAGAGTATAAATGATAGGTAGGAGCACTCTAAGTCTTCACGACACAGTGAAAAAACACCCGTGTATACCATATAAGCGATCAAACAAGCGAGTATAGTTTTACGAAAATGGCAGATTAAATAAAATTGCTTGTTTTGTTTCTTTTAAATAAGAGTAGTCTAAAAATCTGGAGTTATACTCACTATTATATAATATATACCTATATACTTAGATTGTTTTCACTACTAATTTTATTAATAGTATCCACTATTTTTAGGTAGGGAGGCCTAGAGATTAGTATTTATAGGGGCTAGATTATATACACGCCTAAGTACGCAGAGAATAATTATTGGAGATCTCTTGCTCAGTATACGTTGAGGAATGTGGGGGAGGGCCGTTTATGATGAATATATATATCAGACTGAGTGGAATTATAACCCATGCGAGTTCTCGTTCCACCCCCTCTACACCCTTCACCACTATGATATTAGTTACTACCATATATATCACTATATAGCTACGTATATATATTACTATAGGTATATATATTATATATATATATATATAATATAATATATACTAAAGCGGAAAATGCTCTATGGTCAAGGAGATCCAGAGTTAAATAAAAAAGGCATAAAAATTTATTATGTGCTTTCATCCGCCGCTTTAATGGCTTCCTATAATATTAGATAATTTTGGTTAAATGGATACATAATCCAAGTCATTTCATATTTTATTATTATATTTAAACTCCCAGATCGCTGCGGAAGATGACATGAGACCTTGAGATGTGCACGTAGCTTGTATCAAGCATCTCTCACTAATACACCTAGAGTTATATATGGATATGACTTCTATCGTACTAGTAGGGAGGTATTGTAGGTTGTTGGTGTGTATGTCACTCTATCCTCCTATAATATCTCACTATCTCTCGTATTCATATATATACTATACTCTCTATCTCACTACTCTATCTCTATAATATAAACTACCGACGTTATATATAAGTAGTATATATATATATAATATAATCTAATATCGGGTAGGTATATCTATTATTATTATTAATTAACGTACCTACTATATATAATATTACTCGTCGTATATCATCACCTATCCACCTCACATCTCTCTCCTCCACCAATAGATTATGTGGAGTAAGGTGTGTACTTGATGTACTACTTGAGACCAACATCGAGCGATCGAATTACAGGTATAGTGTAGAATAGAATACTGATAACTCGCACAATGTCTTTGAACAACGAGAATAGCCCAATGCCTTAACAATGACCCTTCCAGGTTGATTAAATACTATTTTAAAAGATGAAGTATACTCGTTCGAGTGAGACACAGTATCTCAGAAAAAATATACTCCACACTAAAAAGCTTCACTGGACAATGCGACAGACACCTATACATATGAGTAATCTTAATCTCTGAGTCGAAATAGGTAGGGTTCATTAAATATTATACCTCCTTGATTCACAGTGTGGGCCCCACTAACCATCACTCCCCGACACATAAAACACTACCTGATACATCACTGCCTATAATTAATTAATTATGCAACTTTCTTCTCGCTTATCTATGCTCTACAAGACTACAACTATTTCCTCTCAACCTCCCTGGCATTGCTTTATCTTAAACTTCATAAACAACTTTTATAACTATAAGAGTTACAAATACACTAGAGAGGAAATTAATATCCAACATTACCATATACGCATCCTTATGCTTACACGCAACGATCAAATTCATCTCGATATTTTTTACTATCTACGAGAGGGACTAAATTCACATACTCTCAAATGATACATTTCATATTTATTTCTCTTAACCTATTTTACAAATCCTTTCTAGCGATTATTTTTATTACACCATATGTGAGAGACAAACTCACAATTGAGTTCCAATGTTTCTCTATCTCATTATAGATCATTCTTACACTCAGACTCTATAAACACAACTCACTCCTATAGAAGTATTTGTCGCTTCTGAACCACGTTGTATTTGAGTTAGATCTATATCCCTCATTTATTCCAAGAACTATAAGTTGCACATAACTTATATATATCAATAATTACAATACAGGTAATCACAACATACCCCCTCATGTAAGACCTCATAAGCGACTCACTCACCAAAGACTGGGGCCCTTATACATACCACTACAATGCTTAATTGGGGCACCAGGCCAATACACTTCCCTACCAATTATCACACTAGTGAGAACTTTTCCTTTACACTCTGCATCATCGTTCCCTTTTCATCCAACTATATATTCACTAAATTATTTGAATACTCCAGAACACTTGTTCAGTTTGCCTACGCTACTCATCAAACACCCACCATTTACAACACCAGCTGCATCATTCACTACACATAAACTCACATAACCTTATACACTAAGCTATATACGTTTACTTTCTCAAACCTCACCTTCATTTTACATACATACCTACTGCCAAAATCACTCTACAATCCTATTATAAACTCTTTTCAGAGTTATATTACTATATACAAAACCAAATCATGCCGCATAATATAATAACCTCCACTCTTTCTTTACTAATTCTCTAATCATTCTAGTAATACACCTTAATGGCTGCCACCTATACCTACTACACCTCAACTTACTTTATCAATTAACCGTCCATTAATATTACAAATTTTGTGAGAAATAACCAATAGTATATAATATTTAACACTCATTTCTGCCTCACTTCGAGCTATTTAATATTCACACCAATCACTTTCAACTGTTCATTTAATTATTACTTACATTATATACCAATGATTTATTATCCTTAACTAAACACCAACCTATATACTATATGATATATAAATATAACATAATATATATATATAATATATATATAATATATATATATATTATAATTAAATATTATAATATATATATATATAATATATATAATATATAATATATATATATATTTATATATATATTATATATCATATTATATTAATAATTAATATATATATATATATATATATAATATATACTATATAGGTGAAGGTATAGCACAGGACTCCACGTAGAGTTCAGAAAAAATAACGAATAATTATTATCAAAGGGAAATCAAATAATTTTTATTTTTTTGCTTAATTTCTTAATTTTATAACTTTTTAATAATATATATCAAAACATAATAATTAGATTACACAGCAAAACTAAAGAGATGATATGTTAATAGAAATGAGGAATCATATTTTGTGGTTACCTGATGTAAGATTATTACTTTGCTTAGTTACTGTTGGAAATCAAACAAAGAGAATTGGCTACCTGACGCACTAACGGAGCAACTACTACGACGCTGAGAAATATAAATAAGTTAGCTTTTCTGATAGGAACAATACGATATTGTAATGGCGCGATGAATAATGTAAAGATAGTTTTAATGGGTGTTTGAGATGAGTCAGTGAAAAATTTATTCAATATGGCGTTTTACATATGTTATATACTCTATAGATATATCGATATTTTTTTATACATAAAAAAAATGTTGTTACAAACACATTAGAAATTTTATGAGGCTTCTAAATACTGAATAGCAACTATAAGTGAGCACTATTTTAATGAAATGCCAAGGTATGAACTATCTAATTTTAATATTTGAGAAAAAAAAGGCAAATATTTTGCCAGAAACAAAATGACAAAACTAATACATAAATGGGTATTGAAAAAAATGGTTGTGATGGTATATAATAATAAGTTTCACGGGTGTCATTGATTATTAATGTATAATAAATAGAAGTGCTCTAACTTCATTTGTTGACGCCTTAGATATATTTTAGAATTTGATATCAAAGATCTCTTTAAATATACCATCTTCAACTAAAAATCTATATCAGATCTTTATTTGAAAATCTGTAATAACCGTAAACGACATCACACTCTCTGATTATCATATAAGTTTATTTGTATGACTCATCAATCTAAAATTAGTTACAGCAACTTACTCATTAATCCATAATGAATATATATGTGCGATGTTTGTTTTGTATTAATTGAGAAAAGATTTATTCCAAGAGCATAAACTAATTACGATTGGAATAACTAAATATTTTCAAAGCTATTATTGGAAATACGCAACTAGAACTATTGCTTTCTGTTTAATGAAAGAAATGAGAAATGCCATAACGTGTGATGAATATCCGAGTTTAAAAATTAATACAAGAATAATATAGCAATATTGCATAATACTTATTTTTGTATGATTTTTATAAACCAATATAAATACTAACTCGACAGCAAGTTCGTAAGTCCATAGGTCATAATATTTATACTAATACCTTTATGTAATAGTCAACTCATTATATCACATGATTCGACTATCTATATTTAATAATAACTCTTTATCAACTATCTGTAATAAATATTCAAATGTTGAACGTGTACATGGTTCAGTGGTATTTGGTGTATTTATGAGAGATTATAAGGGAGTTTATTAGCATTTACCTATATATCTACTTATTAATAATGAATATATTCTCTACTCACTTATATATTGAACTTCAATAAACAATATATAACTTCTTTCAAGTCTATACAAGAGATAAGTAAAGGCCTTAAATAAATACACTTAGAGCTTTTAATAATATGAGTATATTTCTAATCAATAGTCATACTATATGTATAGTATATATCAATTATAAAATATGGATCAAACGGTAAAGTTTTCCATCATTATTTGCTGGTAAAGTATATAAGATTAATGATGAAAAACTATTATTTTAAGAATATAGTAAATATATATAATATCTTTTATTTTTTTTTTTTGTATTATTTGAATAAACTTTGCCTCTAAGAAATTTATAATGTTTATTCTACTTTCTATTGATAAGGTAAATATTAATTACTATAATATATATATACACTATCACTCACATAAAATTATATATATATATAATAAGTATAATTATTATATATATATATTATATATAGTTATATATTAATATATGATAATATATAATATAATATATATATATATTATGAATATATTACATATATAATATATATATATATATATTATAATATATTATTTAAATTATATATATTAATAATATATATAATATATATATTTATAATATATTAATAATATATATAATATATTATAATTATCATTTATTATTATATAATTTAAATAGTATATATATTATATTATATTATTAATAATTATATTAATATATATAATATAATAAATATATAATAATATATATATATATAAATATATATATTATAATTTATATCTATTCAAACCCGAATAATAAAAATTCTTGAGGCCTAAACGGTACCTTTACTGAATATATAATATATATATTAATATATTAATTAATATAATATATAATTTATATAATATCTATATATATATATATTATATATATATATATAATAATAATTATATATATATATATAATATATAATAAATATATATATATTATAATAATATAATATATATTATTATTTATATATACATTAAATTAATATAATATATATAATATTAATATGTATTAATATATATTAAATATATATTAAAAAAATTATATTATTAATTATATTTAAATATAATAATATATCTTTATTATAATAATTTTAAAAAATTTAAGATTAAATAAAATAATATATTCTAAATTTATATCTATTTAAAATAACTCCATCACCACCCGAAAAAATAATTTCTTGAAGAGAAACATAAAACGATATAAATCTGTATTAATATATATATATTAATATAATATTATATATTATATATATATTAATAATATATTATTATATATATATATAATATATATATATATATATATATTATATATATATTATATTAATATAGTATTAATATAATAATATATATATAAAATATATTATATATATTATAATATAATATATATATATATATTTATATATATAATAATATTATTATTATAATCTAATATATATCACTATTCCATTTTTGAAATACTGTTATATATAAATATATTTTTTTTTAAATTTTATGCAAATAAATAATTTATTACTACAAATCTATAAGTTAAGTAATATATCTCTTTGACTATTAAAATATGGAAACTTTAAATTTATAAAAGATATTAAAAAGATGTTACTAACGGATCTATAAACTTCACCTCTTAAGACTGAGAAAAAAATATATTTAACTGAAATTAATATAAAATAAATTAAATAAATCTTCTTTTCTTAAAAGGGACGCGTCTCCGCGCGAGTGGTGGTTCTTTTTTGGGTAATATATTTTAACATATCTTTATTATATCCTTACTATAATGTAAATTTCATATAAGTAGTTATCTATATCTAAATAATGTTTGTATTAGATATTAAATATAACTTCACAAAATATAAAAAGGTTGTGTGTGTTCATGTTTACGATCATAATGTTACACTAAAATTACATTGATTAAGTAAATTGTAATATACTATGCAATTAGAAGAAAATATACACTTTATAGATTCAACTATACTCTTAAAAAGATTACTAGTTTATTTTATAGATTCAACTATACTCTTAAAAAGATTACTGATCTACTGTATTACTCTGTATATTAGATCTCATCAGGGCGATTACATCTTAGTTAAATATTTCATCGTCTAGGAGTTTCTCTCCTCGGCTTCACGTGTGCGCTTCGATAATATTTTGCCCGTCCGCTCACATCAAAGTTAACGCATTATATTCATTATTACTTAATTATATAATATGTATCACTTTACTATATACTATTTTGGGCTAATGGGAATCTAGTTAGGAATCAGGGCGAGTCATTTAGAGTATCTCCTAAGTTCGCAAAACTATTGGTGGATCTCCTTTAATTGATATTATCGTCAGTCTCCATATTTAGCTTGCTCTATGCTAAGGGACGGGAGGATAGTATTATGAAATGTTATCATATTAGTTATAAATCTGAGTTGTTAACCAACTTATCTTAACTCTTTATTGGTTATTTGATAGATATAGCATAGTATGATATTGCTATGGGAAGATTCATTTAATATACATAATTTTTTTAAGGTATCTCTGGATCATCTCTATCAGTTTACTATTCATTTATTGACCTAATTTCGGAGCGCATTTATTTATTTGTAAATTAATTATTATATTTATATATATATAATATGATCATTAAAGGAGGTGATATGAAGGAGTGGAACAGAAGAGAGAGCAGTGACTCCCTCCATGAGTGGCTTAGATTGTATTCACACGGAACTTAATTTATTAACACAATATTAGAGACGATAAGTTCTGTATCAATTTGCCAATCACCTCTCTTTTCGTATATCACATTATTACTTTTATAATCATACATATATTTGTACCCTATATCGACTATATTCATTTTAAAAATATTATATAGGTACATAAAACTATTTAAAAAGAAAAAATCTATATAAAACTAACCATTTCACGACAATTCACTGTCATGGCTCCTTTAATTAATAAATGCCCTTTTCAAGATAATATATGAACAAATTTTTGCTTCACTATAATGATATTAAATCAATTACGATAATTTTTTATTATATACTTCTCTTCACAACATCGTCTTAACTAACATATATAAAGACTTACATTATATAAACTTTTTTCCTTATCTACATTTCATGATTTTTCTGTTTATGAGCCTTTTATCTGCATTTTTTGTATCACTATTCTTAGAGCTGCCCTATTATGTTCAACATAACGTAAGTATATCTATTTCCACTATGCCACAGGATCTATACAACTCTATATAAATTATAACGGAAAAAACTTATGGGTATTATATATAAAACAATAGTAAAGACTAGGATATTTATGGAGGAAAATTATTTTATCGAGAGGATATATATATCAGAGGACATAATGGTAATTTAGCAGAGGAATTTTGTTGTAATAATAACTAAGAACTTGGTAAATATTCCCCCTCACACTAGAATCAATTTAAAAATTTATGTCAATACTTAGTGTAGCTTTCCCCCTTCTTCCTTAATGTTCTCTATCGCTGCACCCAATCAATACTCGACTCGAATAAAGAACTAATATGAAAACGAAGCGATAAATATAATAATAATATGCACTGAGAATAATATATATTCGAATTATTTATTTTATTATCATTTATTATTATTATTATTTATTATTATTACTATTATTTCATTACTATTTACTTATTATATTTATTGCAATTTATTTTATTTAAATACTAAATTATTTAATCTATTATTTAATTTGGAATCAGCACTGATTAATATATAAAATATGCTTATATTAATTCTCTATCTATTATTATTAATTATATTTAGTATTTATTGATTTAATTATTATTATTATTATTTATTATTAAATAATTCTATTATTTACAAAGAGAAAACATTATAATTTATTTATTTATTGGGGTTAAATATAATAATAATAATTATTAATTATTATATATATATGATTATTATTGTCGTAATTGCTTATGAATGAGAGAACTAACGAAACCAAACTCACATGCTTCCTTCTATACGAGGTATGAATAATGTGCATTCACTGCACTCATAACAATTAGGTATAGCTTCCGAAAAATTATAAATTAATTTAGTAGTGTTTTCTTATCGGTCGCCGGCCTCTAGTGGGGCGACCGGATGGGGATCTGTTGAATGAATTTATTAAATTTCAAGTTATCTCTTATTTATTCTTTTCTACTCTTATTTCTATCTTATTTTTATTTTATATCTGTTTCCCATCCTTAAATTAATGTTACAGTACATTTTTAAACGATGCGTGTTTCCATCACGATTAGTTAATTAGTTCCACTTATTCTAAAAATTATCAATTAAATATTGTTTAGCAATTTGTTTATCTTTTAATTATTATTTTTATACTATATATTTTTCTTTATAGATGTATATAATTATGTATGATTATTTCAATCGAAATTAATTATTATTATTATTATTGATTATTATTATTATTATTATTCACTCTGAGTCATCTGAGTATGCCACTGTGATTGAGTTGTGGAGTGATCATTGAGAGGAGATGGTATATACTTAGAGAAAATATTATTCCCATTATTCATTCAGAGTGTTTCAGTGTATCTCACTTACACTTAATTATTCTATGAGAGAGCCTAGTAGTGTGAAAGGTAAGATAGCCTAGTAGTAGCTCAAAGGCCTGAAGAGTACGTATGACTAGTATTAGTAGTTCAGTAGAGTTACGTTAATCTAGAGTGGGTTTGTATGTGTTACGTGTATATTATATGTAAAATTCATAGTAAGTAACGGACTTTACATAAGTTGAGCGCTTAAGTGTTTATGAGTGTGTAGTACAATCTTTATTTTTAGAATATGTAAAAGTAGCTTTTTATTTTATTTATATATTGAGTTTTAGCTTTTTTACACAAGTAATTAAAGCTTTAATTTACGCACACGTGGAAAACACTCCTATCATATTTAACTTTTATTTGTAATAAAGATTAATATTCAGTTATAGACAGTAAATAAGTTCAGTAAGTTAATTTAAGATTAAAATACTAGATAAAGTTAAGCATAGCTAAGATCTAGCCAGAGATAATATCAGTTGCGGGAGAGAGCGTTTGTTATGATAACGGGTGAGGAGAACTACGCTGGTATTTGTTGTTATTTTTGTTGTTTGTAAAAGTTGTAGCTCTGATTGTTTAGAGAGTTGTTTGATATGATGTTGTGTCGTTGCTAGTTTGTTAAGATTTTGTAATTAGAGTTTAGATGTCTAATGTGTTGATAATTAATGTTAAGCTATTTTTGTTTCGCTCTGGTTGTTGGTTGCTCTTTGTCCAGTTGTTTTGTTGTTTGTTGTACATTTTGTTTGTTGTTGTTGTTGTTGTTGTTGTTTCCGTTGTTGTTGCTGGTTTGTTGTTGTTACAACAGTTGTTGTGTGTTGTTGTTGTTGTTGTGTTGTTAGTTGTTAGTTGTTGTTGTTGTGTGTTGCATTCGAGACGAACACTGTTACTCAGTATTTTTTACTTATTTTTTTTCTCCTAATCCAGTATTAAATATTTAATTTAATATAATAAATAATTTTTTGAAGATACAGCATAAAAGAGAAGGAAAACGTATATTAAATTAGTTCTGATTCTGCATTCAATTAATGAACTTTGAAACATAGGAGTCACTATCTGAAAGTATTTTGACAGAAATTGCCAAAGGTTAAAAATAAATTTGTACTTTTAGAACCATACTTTTTAAATTAGGAATTTTACAGGTAGTCTATTATTGAGTAAGAATATCAGTTAAATTTTAGCATATAGGTAAGACTTTTATTCAAGAATAATTCTGTTAATTAGTGCATTTAGTAAATTAACAACTATTTAATAATTTTTAAGTAATTAATTTAGTACTGTTTTGTTGTGATAATTAATGTAGTTCAGTGGTGCCCAATCTTATATTAATTTGTTATGTTTCAGTGGTCGTGCCCATGTTTCAATGTGTAACATACTATCTATATATAAGTATTTACATCGTATATCGAGCATATCAAATATATATTGTGGAAAAGAGATTTATATATAATTATACTCCACTCATGTTATCAATTTTCTACGTTACTATAATGTTTTTATCAAACGTAAACTAATATCAAATTATATATATATATATACTATATACAATATATATATACTCTTTGTTATAATATATATATATATATATATATATATATTATATTCTATAATTTTTTCTAACTATACACTTTTCGGTCTCCCATAATAATAGAGTACTATTAACATATAAATAAATATAAGAATAAATATATATATTATAAAATTAAAATAAAAAAAATGTTTTCACTCATATAATTACGGAAAAATATTTTATTGACACATATTTGAAAAAATTTATTTTTAATAAACGTGGTGAAAGTGAATACGCGAGCCGCGAGCAACATGTTGCTCGCAAGCTACGGGTTGGGCACGGCTGATCTAGTTGGATAAGCTTTTCGCATTTCAAAAAAAAACAAACACACAATGTGAGAGACACCAAAACTGAATCTCAAACATGAGACTAACATCTTTTTTTTATTGTATAGAACTTATCTCTAAAAGAATATCAATTAGTACATGTCAGAAAAATGCAGCCGGACAATTAGTATCATGAAGAAAAATGCAGCAAAAGATGATAAGCTAAAAGCATCTTGAATCTCTGGAGCATGTTGAGAAGTTAATAATGCCTTTTTTTTTATAATTGTGAATTTCCTGACGTCCCTTGCCGCCGGGATACGCCTTTTGCCTTTACGACCATCTGACGCTATTATATAACCTATATATATTCATTTTTGCCTTTTCGATTTTCCATTTGCATTACAAAGTTTCAGAATTCTGATCAGTAAACTTACTGTTCTAAATAAAAGAATTAGTCTGAAAGTGCATCAGAGGACGATCTAGAAAGTTCCAATCGTGGTGCTGACTTTATGTGACTTATTTTATGTTACTTTCTAGTCATGAATAATTATATAAAATAGTATTGTAATAATTTTTATTATTATTGTTATTATTATTATTATTACTATTATTATTATTGTAATTATTATTATTATTATTATATATTATTTTATAAATTATTTATTTAATTGATTTACGTTTATACATTATTTATTATTATTAATGATTATTATTTAATTAATTATTATTTCAACTTTATTTTTTATCAACTTACATTATTATTATTTTATTATTTTATTAATTAATTATTATTGTTATTATTATTATTATTATTATTATTATTCCATTGCAAATATGTCACCTTGGACACGTACTTCTTATACTTCACTAAATACTGTATGTCAACTTCTCTTTCTCAACTTGCTTTTCTTTTTCAGATGACTCCACAACTATTATTTTTACCTATCTGTGTGTATTAGTTATAAAAAAAATTGGATTTTTTTTTCACTCTCATATATTCTTTTTAAACCAAATCTAAACTTACCAAATAATTTACAAATTACCAATCTGCAGTTTCAGATCATTCATTCATCTTTTCCCATAAACCACCAGCATATTATTATTTAATGTTGCAATTTATTTTATATACTTAATTTCAGCTATCCCTAAGCTTAATACTAAGGCCTCTTGTGGTTTTCAACACTTGTGCTTCTGATTCCGAACTTGTATCCTACCTTAGTATAATTTTCATATCTGTACTTTAATTTTTTATCGAACTTCTTAAACTGAGACCTGCGATTCGATATATAAAATGATATGGTATTTAAATATATTTCATTCCATTTAAATGCCTCCTAATTAACAGTATGATGTGGAACTACTTTTTTTTATATGATGGGGTGACAACTGAAACTCCTTCTCTGTTCTATAATTTTATATTACAGAGTAATTTTTTAAATGCACGTATTCACTATAAATTAATCTAGTATGTTATTTATATATGATGTGAACTAGCTCTTCTTTTTTTATACAAACGTTCTTAGTGTATCCGAATTGGATCCACATCTCTTGGTCGATCCTTTTTAACTAAAATGATATATATTTTCTTCCTGGTTATTTTAATATTTTTATAATAATAAAAATAATAAAATAATAATTAATAATATAATATAAAATAATCAATAATAATAATAAAAAATAATTATATAATAAATTAAATTAATAATAATAATAAAAATATAATAATAAATAGCAATGCCATTAGATGATAAAACTAATAATTAATAAAAATATAACAATAATAATTATTAATATAATAATAATAATAATATAATCTATAATAATAATAATAATAATAATTAAATTAATTAATAATAATAATAATACATAAATAATAATTTGAAAATTATTATAAATATAAAATAATAATAATAATAATAATAATTTAAATAATAATATATATAAACAATTAGTACCTCTATAAATCCAGTGTAATTGTTAAAAGAATAGTAACGAAAAATAGGACCAATACTAATCAAATGATTATATATAAATATAATATAATAATAATAATAATATTATAAATAATATAAATAATAATAAAATAATACAATATAAAATATAATAATAATAATTAAATAATAAATAATAATTAAAATAATAATTAAATAATAATAATATAATAAATATAATAATATATATATATAATATATAAATAATATTACCTATATAATTATAATAATAATAATTAATAATATAATTATTAAATTATAAATATAATCTAATAATAATAATTAAATATTAATAATAATTAATAAATAATAATACATAATATATAAGATTGGATAATAATGGATTATTATTATTTAAAGTAATAAATAATTATTATTAATAATACTAATTCTTCTCCGAGGAGTTCTGAACACTAAAATTCACTAACCATAAATAATTTACTGATTATAATCTGAGACTATAACTAGAGAAGAGACCGCCCGATTATTCTACTTTATACATGACACGCCGGCACGCT
>JABUQX010099760.1:45000-47500 GCA_015478945.1 Trachelipus rathkii
AATATATATAAATAATAATATATAATATTTATATATATATATAATATATATATATATATATATATATATATATATATATATATATATATATATACCCATATATTATATATATATTATATATATAAATATATTATATATATATATATATATATATATATATATATATAATATAAGGATATATACCGATAACAGAAAAGAGGCCAATAACGATCTCCTCTTTTTTAGATGCCGGATAAACCCGATAGCGATAAACTTTAATTAATATTATAAATACAATCTTTTATCACATTTAACATTTGTGTACTGCAGGGCAACTCAGGATTGCATTCTTGTACATAAACCGCGCTCCTCTACTTAGTCATTATTTGATTTTTTGGTTGTACTATACTTCAAGTATATTATTTATAAATTTAAATATAATCTTAAATAAAATTTAAATTGCAAATAAATATAGTTAACTTCTTTGTGTTTGTGTTTATTTCAACCAAATATTCCATTTTCCATTTTTCCAGTAAGTTTTAACAAAGTTTAGATAACTAGCTTTTATGTTTTAAACATGATTACAATTACAAGAAGATTCTTTACTAGCTAAGTAAATAAAGAATAAAAATAATGAAAGAAGAGACTCATTAATCAGCTGAAAAGACGAAAATAAAAACGCTTATTATTCAAAACATGACATTAATAAAATATACTCCCTAACATATCAACCATAGCTTATAATAATTGGGTATTTCACCAGAGTCCAACCGACACTCTTACACCACCTAAAATTGGTAACTTCTATCTTCGCTCTTTCTTAGAGCCCTCAGGATCTGCTCACCTGCTACTAAAAGCAGAAAAATCGATCTCAATTCACCCTCCGTTCAAAAACCAAACTTTTCCTATCCCCTCATATCATTTAACAAAGCTTTACACAAAGCAAAAAAACACCTAAAAAATACAAATAATAACTAATAAAAATAAAACAAACAAGTAAAACAAACTATGACTACCATAGAACTTTATAATCTTTACCACCGTACACCATATTCCCAACACTGGTCCCAAAAAATTTACCCCTACGAATTCCTAAAAAGTCACCTCCTCTAATACCCTCCCTTCAAAAAAAATAATCTCAACCATAACAAACTTATTTCAAATAAATACTTGTTGCTTGTGTTAAAAAATCCCATGGCTCTTAGAAAGGTATCAAGGCCGAAACCCATGACTTCCACCGTAGACACTACCAAAACAAATATACCAAAACAAATATAATCTTTTATGGATAACCCTAACTCTGCCCTCACCAAACATAGAGCCACACACAATCACACAATAGATATTACACACATGACACCCATCATAAACATAGAACACCTACACCTCAGAAAAATTACAGAAATTTTTGTATTAACAACACCACAAATTTAAAAAAAAAATGACTTCTTAATCGATCCCATCTTAAACAACATTTTATACTCCACACCTTTTTTCAAAATATTAATTCCAAAACTTTCTTAATAATTATTTGAATTTTAGATTTTTATATTTAGTTATTAACTCAACACATGATTTTTATTGAATGAAATATTCATCAATATTCAAACCTTCCTACCACTTAACTTCATTTTTTTTTGGTTTTATTTCCGTAAGAACATTCTTTAAAATTCAGCAATCACGGGAAATAACTTAATAGTAGTGCCACACCCCACATTTAGACCCAAGTTATCCTAACCGCAAACCGCAAAAGTGACCGCAGCCGAAAAAGGTCACCTGCTTCTATATTCATATTCTATATATTCTATATTCTATATTCTATATTCTATATTCTAGAATACATCCGATAGGCTGTTTCCTTGTATGAGTTAGCCGCCCCCTTTTTCCTAGCCTTTCTAGCATGACATATCTACGTCATAGAATACGGCTAATATTGGTGTCTATCACTATGTTATAAGGTACAGGGAATCGATTGGTGTATATTAAATGCTAGGATACTTCCTTCTACGAGTTATTACCCCCACCCCCTTTTCTAGCCTTTTTCTAGCATGACATGTCCTACGTCATAGAATACGGCTAATACTGGTGTTACCCTATGTTGTTTCGGTACGGGAATCGATTAGTGTCGTATTGAAAGGTGCTAGGATGCTTCCTTCACAGTTTAATACTCACCCAGCACCACCGGCGCGCTACCACAGCATATGTCGCCATCCTACGTCTTATAGCCACGGCTAATATTGGTCAATATCCCTATGGTACCGTGGCGAGTTCGGTGGTGTATATTAGAAAGGTGCTAGGTTGTAGTTCCTTCTGCGAGTTCATTGCCCCCACACCACACTTTCTCTTTATCTGGTGCACGATATAGTATGTGTCGGAATATACCCGATATTTGTATCGATTAGTACATAATCAGTACTGGTGAATCGATTTCTGTGGTTTACGACGGAATCAATTCACCTAACAAAAGTTAGTATTAGATATTACCCCTACCCCCCCCTTTTTCTAATGCACCTGTACAACA
>JABUQX010099760.1:52500-60836 GCA_015478945.1 Trachelipus rathkii
ACTTACCATATAACGCTTCGTCAATGAAGCCAGCACATACAATAGAATAAATAAATAAAAATGTTTCAAATCATCGAAATTATATGAAGCCCAAAATGTTAAAAAACAGATCTTTTTTTTTTTAAATATTTAAAATAGTAAAAACTTATATAAGGAATACATCATATTCTTCTACTATTTTTAGGTTTCCGGTATATGTTTTCCTTAAGGACCTATATGGACATATATATATATATATATGTAGCAATAATATAACATAACATAACAACATATAACATACAACAACCTTAATATATATATATATAACATTAATAACTCTTTCTGCTGCTGCTGTATATATATATATATCTTCTATGCTGTATCTGCTCATATATAGCCTTGCCCAACCACTTGGATATATATACATATATGCCATATAACAACCATTATATGCTTTTCTTAACTGTAACCGCAGCAACAACCATAACGCCTTAATATGCTGCTATATGCTATCATATATAACGCCATATATGTATAACATATATGCTTAATATATGGCAACAACCACCCGCCTATATATAGGACCTTAAATGGCTCCCATCTTTTTGAAAATAATTTGATATTCAAGATGGTTGGTAATGATTTTTATTTTAGGTAAGAAAATTAAGAAATTGTTATATGAATGAGAACTTGCCTTTTGAGCTTTAGTGAGTTTAATTTTTAAATTTAGAACATTTAATTTTTAGTTTATTTCATTGTATTTAAATATTTTATTATTTATTATTACAATGGTGTTGAATATATATATATATATATATATATAACAACTTAACCATATATATATATATATATATATATATATATATATATATATATATATATATATATATATATATATATATATATATATATATATATATATATATATATATATATAGATGGTCGAATTTTTCTAAGGCTGACAGATGTAGCTAGAGAACGGCAGGTACTACAGTAAAACAAATTATATTTTTGGAATCAGCGTAAAATTATTAGTTAAGAAATAACCTTTTTTTATTTTCTTTTTTAACATTTTTTCGAAAATATTTTTAAAAAAATTTTTTTTATCTGCCGAATGTGAGGTATTCGAGCCGACAGGGACAGAGGAGACAAAATTTCGTCTCACGCTAGACCCATCTACCATCTTTACTTGGTTTACCTAGCCCGGTATTCCTTTAGTTAAAGTAATACCAAAGTGTTTTTAGTAAAATTCTTTTTTTTTAACTAAAGGGAATATATAGGGATAACCGCAAAGATGATAGCGAAGTCTCTCTCTCGGCCTTTCAGTGGTGACGGACTTTGTCCCTCATCCCAAACCTTGAGGAAATAGAAACCCACCCAAGTCCACTAGAGCAGATAAAAAAAAAAAAAAACACAATTTATATATATCACACAATAACTGTGCATATAAAGAGAATATATCTTTTTATATATATATATATATATATATATATATATATATATATATATATATATATATATAATATCAATTATCATGTGCGAGCAAGAAAATATTTCTTTTTGCATATAGTCAAAATTATTTAAATTATATTTGAAAATTTCAAATAAAGTTTCTCTTTTTTTTTTTTTTGTTTCGTAAATTCAGAAAAATACATTTCCCAGGTTTACCAACTTTACGAAGCTTAAATTATTTAGCGCTGTGTGTGGTTTTAAGGTCCTATATATATATATATATATATATATATATATATATATGTATATATATATATATATCTATATATGTACAACTATATATATATACACATGATTAGCCAATAATACTTAATATATGTAATAATAATAATATAATATATATAATTAATAATATGTATATAATAATATATATATATATTAATATAAATATATATATCGCGCCATATGTGTAATAACAACATAACTATTCTTTATATATTAATAATATAATATATATATATATATAACATATTTATATATATATATATATATATATATATATATGTCTGGGACCTTAAGCGTGAAACCATGCTCACTCAAAATGATTTAGTGTTCGGAAAGATTCGGTAAATAGTTTTATAGCAAGGGTTAAAGATTAAATTCAAGTTCTTTCATAAAGAGAACACTTTTTATTTTGGAGCTTCAAATTATTGATTACTTTTCAATTCTTTATTTACTTTTTAGTTTACATATATATATATAACTTATATATATATATATATACATATATATAACCACCCATATATATATATATATATATATATATATATATATATATATATAATAACAACATACTGCTATATATAGACAATCGTCAGAACCAACGTGAAAAATAAAGGCTGAAGACGTAATGAGATTGGCAGTAGGCTCAAATTATATATTGGAATCAGCCGAAAGAATTCTAAGGGATGGGTTTAACTTTTTTTTTTTGAAGTAATTTTTTTTTTTTACAACTAGGGAATACCCTAAGTAGGTGGCGCCACAAAGGATGGCAGGAGTCGGGGGTCTCTGGCCTCCCGGTGGACAGCAGGGGACTAATCCCCACTCCGGGGATGAGATGCCGGAACCCCCGCTCTTTGGTCTTTGGGTGTCACGCAGGATTCCTCCGACCTTCAGGGTAAACATCCCCCTCTGTCCCATAAATCGGCCCCCTAAAAAAAACTAAAATTTTCAAAAAAAAAAACAAATTATTTCACCTGCAAAATTTGGGGGCTCGAGCCCAGACGGGGGTTTAATTTGGAGAAAATGTCGGAAGGCTCTGACCACGTTTGCTGTGATTCCGCACAGTGGTCCAAACCATTGCGTGTCAGTTAAAAAGAATCGCAAAAATCCGTCAGCTATTTCGTCAAGCTGTAATTTGCACCAGGTGCTACCTACTAATGTTTGATGCACTCTGACCATGTATAACAACCTTATATATAACGCTATATAATAACTTATATGTAGCAACCTTAGCAACATAACTTAACCATATATAATATATACATATATAGCATATAACGCTATATACTCATAACTCTTATATATATATAACGCGCCTTATATATATATATAATATAACATAACTATATATATATATAATATAGTGGTGAAGCTCTAAAATAAGGGAAATGTTATTTTGACATTTTTTTTTTTTTTTAGAGTTTTTATTTGTTGTATTTGACACATAAATAATTTTCCAATTTTTTGACGATTTATTATTATCATGACGTCTCTAATATTGCTTAAGCTTTCTCATTTTCAAAAGCCTATGGTGGAGCACAAAAACAAAAAAAAAAACAATTCTTTTTAGATTTTATTTATTTTATTTTTTTTAAAAATTAAAATAAAGTTTCTCTTTTTTTAGGTTTCATAAATACAGAATGTTAAAATCCAATTCAATTACCAACCTTTCCAATACTAAATTATTTTGAGGAGCACAGTTTACTTAGAAGGTCTATATATATATATATATATATATATATATATATATATACTATATATATGTATACTTAATATATATATATATATATATGCTCATATAATATATATATATATATATATATATGCTTATAGAAATATTAAAAATATAAATATATATATAACAACAATATATACATATATATATATATATATATATATTATAATATATGTAATATATATATATATATATATATATATATATATATATACTATATATAACTCTTTCTATATATATATATATAATAACTAATAATATATATATCTACTTTCTATATATATATCAATCTCCTAACAACTCCCAGGAAGGGCTTTTCGCCCTGTCAGTTGATCCAACATCTTGCTAGCATTCTGACCCCAAAACTCTTAACTAAAACACTCCCTGAAAACCATATCTCAAACACCGGTTTCCGACGCTAGTCCTCGCGAGTTGAATACTTATCAGGGTAGGGTTTCACGCCCTTTTCCAAATGAAACCATTACAGGCTCAAAAACTCATTCCAGAGTTCTCAGGATTCTGCTTCGACTCACAGGTTCCAAAGGCGCTGGTCCAAAGTAGGTGTGAAGGGAAAAGGACCGGGTTGCTAGCCTGTCGCCTACTGCCAACCATGTGAAAGAATCTTCATGACCAAACTGCGTCGAAGTATAACTACTAGACCAGAAATCATAAAATGGCTTCTTTGTTACAAATCTAAATTCTATTGCCCATATAAAAATTGTTTAATTTTTAAAAAGACCTAGGTTTAAATTTTGTTGCTCCACCTCTTGGGTCCGATAAAAAAATTAATTTTGTTTGTTTTGCATCTGATTTAATTTCAAGTTTTCATTCAATAAAAAAAAAAAATTTTAAAATGTTTAGTTTTTAGGTTTTGATCTTAGTTGCTTCTAAATAATATTCTGGTTTCAACACACGCAGAACATCTTTCCTTAGACAAGTAAACCTTTTAGAGAACTTGCTTTAGAAAGTCTGTTCAAGATTTCAGCCTTCCTCTTTAGTCTCTTCTCTAGTTCTTATCTTTTCTTCTTTTACCTTCTTTCCCTGCAGTTTTTATTGCTTCCAACTTCGAATATATATATATATATATATATATATATATATTAATATTTATATATATATATATATATATATATATATATATATATATATATATATATATATATATATATATATATATATATATATATATATATATATATATATATATATATATATATATATATATATTAGAGATGTACCGATAACAGAAAAGAGGCCAATACCGATACTCTATTTTTTAGATGCCGATACCGATAGCGATACTTTAATTAATATTATAAATACACAGTAATACGATAGAACATTTGTGTACTGATAGGCAACTCAGGATTGCATTCCTTGTACAACCGCTACTTAGTCATTTATTTCATTTTTGGTTGTACTCAAGTATATTTATTTATAAATTAAAATAGTATCTTTAAGGAATTTTAAATGCAAATATAATATTAATAACTTCTTTGTGTTTGTGTTTATTCAAAAAATATTCCATTTCCATTTTCCAGTAAGTTTTAACAAAGTTTAGATATTGGCTTTTATGTTTTAACATGATTACAATTTACAAGAAGATTCTTTAACTAGCTTCAGTATAAAGAATAAAAATAATGAAAGAAGAGACCTCAATTAATCAGCTGAAAAGACAAAATAAAAAACGCTTATTATTCAAACATGACATAATAATAATATACTCCTACATCAAACCATAGCTATATACATTGGTATTCCACCGACACTCTTAACACCAAAATTGGTACTCTATCTTCGCTCTTTCTTAGAGCCCTCAGGATCTGCTCACCTGCTTACCTCAGCAGAAATCAAGTCATTGCCTCCGTGGGCAAACAACTTTCCACTATCACCCTCATATCACGTTAACAAGCTTTACACAAATACTTTATATTCTACAATAAAACCAAACACGCAAACCAGCCACCTTCCACACATCTTATCTTTCACCTACATATTCTAACTTTACTGTCCAAAATTTTAATTCCCCCTAAGTCACTTACTCCTCTGACCACCTCACTTTCGAAAAAATCATAAACCTTTCAACACAACTCCTTCCCTATTTTAATGTGTTAACAAAAATGTACTTAAAAACTCACAACAAAGTATATTAGCAGCAAGGAAACATGACTTTTACTTGTGAGCACTACCAGGCAAACCATACCAAAAACAGTATAATCTTGTCATGGATAAACCCTAACTCTCTCTGTCATGGGGCACACTGTCACACAATAGAATATTTTATGAACCATTGTGTGTTTAACTCGGCCACTAAAATTCTGCGCGAATATATATCTACTCGGGTTGGGTTTACATCATTGCAAGTCTGAAAACGAACACGATTTACTTTGTTTTGCAAGCAATTCAGGAATCGGCTGTTGTGATGTAAGGGCCGTCGATTTACGATAGCGTCAATCATACTCAGTGGCAATACATTTCCCAGCGCAAAAATTGATCAACTCAGTTTTATGGTTTTGTAGTGATTACGTAGAAAGTCCGCTCAAACGCTGCTGGTGAATGAAATATTCATCAATTCAAACCTTCCTACCACGCCTTCATTTTTGGTTTATTTCCGTAAAGAACATTGCTAAATTCAGCTAATCTGAGAAATAACAATAGTAATTGCTTACCACATTTGGAACCCAAGTTATCTAACCGCAAACCACAAGTGACCGCAAGCCGAAAAAGGTCACCTGCTTCTATATTCTATATTCTATATAATATTCCATATTCTATATTCTATATTCTATATTCTAGAATACATCCGATAGGCTGTTTCCTTGTATGAGTTAGCCCCCGCCCCACTCTGGCCTTTTCTAGCATGACATATCCCTGCACATTAGAATACACGGCTGTATTAGTATCACCTATGTTGTTACTAACAGCTGCAGAATCGTTGGTGTATAGAATGTGCTAGGATCTTTCCTTCTTCACGAGGTTGTGCCCCACCCCAGCTGCTAGCCTTTTCTTGCATGACATGTCCTACGTCACAGAACACGGCTAATACTGATGTCACCTATGTTATTCGGTACGGGGAATCGATTGGTGGTAGAGAGGTGTAGGATGCTTCCTTCTACGGTTATTACTCCACCTTTTCCAGCACTTTCCACAGCATGTCATGTCCTACGTCATAGAATACAGCTAATATTGGTGTCTATCCCTATCCTATGTTATAAGGCATGAGGATTCGATTGGTGTATATTAGAAAGGTGCTGAAGTTGGTTTCTTCTGCAGTGACCCCCGCCCTTTCTAGCCTATCTGGTGGGTATATCGTATGTCGGAATATACGATATTAGTATCGTTAGTACATAATCGACACTACTGAATCGATTTCTGGTTTACGACGGAGATCGAGTCCTCCTAACAAAGGTTAATTATTAGATATTACCTATCCCACTTTCTAATGCACTGGCACAACGCATTTTTTGTTTCTGGAGCTATGAAGCCTAGTTTTAGAGGTTTAGTAGTCTTTGAGGTATGCAGAGTCGATTGCCGCTGTGTGAGCGTGGCGTTTTTCAACCCGTTGCGGTTTAGAACACTTAACCACCGTTTTCGTAGATGGCGTTGCTTCGTCAAAAACCTATCATGACGAATTGTCAAACGGGGTAAATATTTCAAAAATGAATCCCGTAGTTACTTTCCCGAACGCGCTAGAGTTATTCGTCTAATTAGGGTTCTATTTATCGTTTTTTTGTAATATAGCAAAGGGTTTATCATCTTTTGTTCTTTCTCAATTCAGGGGGCGTGAGTTGAACCGAATTGTTGGCAAATGAAAACAGAACATTCGCAGCTTCTTAATATTAAGATAAAGAAACTTGAAATTACCCTTTGACTACAAAGAAGTTTGTGATGTGAAAGAGATTGACCGAAATGGTTTAAGAAAGAGGCCAATGTAGGGTAAGAAATTATATATATTATTATTAATAGAGAAAAGAACTGCAAAACTTTGGCTATTAATAGCCAGGCTACATGGGAGGAATACAAGAGAATGCGAAATGAAATTAAATGGAAGGTGAAGAAAGGAAGGGAGAGTTTGGTGGTGAAGAGTATAAACAAATTGCAAGGGAAAATCGTGAATGGTTTGAAGAAATCAAATGTGGGAAAATTTTTGGGGATGCAAGCCTCTAAGTAAAATTGGTGAGGTGGTATCAGCGCGGTGGAGTGTGATCCTTGGCTTACTTCATCTAAATTAGAACAAGGCAGAGACATTGGATTATCATTCCTCCACACACACCTTTTACATATAATAACATATATATATATATATATATATATATATATATATATATATATATATATATATATATATATATATATATATATATGAAAAACTATATGTTCATTAACAGCAAAGAATATAATTTTTTTCAATCGAAGATATCTCAAAAGCTACTACAATAGCCTTTAGGAAAAGGAATACACACATTATTTGGAATGTGGTCCAATTTTAATTTAACGAAATGTAAAAAAAAAAAAAAAAAATCTCAAAAACTTCAATAGAGCTACGGCGAAAAGGAATACATTTTTGGAATCCTTGTAAAATTTTAGTTAGTTAGGAAACTGTAAAAAGAAAAATAATAATGAAAATAAATAAATAGAATAAATATTGGCTATTTTTTTTTTTTTAAGGGTGGGGACATAATATATGCAGGCCCTTATATATATATATATGCTTTATATATATATATATATATATATATAACTTAGAAACAAAACACACATGCCGAAGAATATATAACTTATATATATATATATATATATAACATGTGTACTTTCTATTTTATATATATATATATATATATATATATATATATTTCTATATACATTATAACTATATATATGTATATAT
>JABUQX010099761.1:0-5000 GCA_015478945.1 Trachelipus rathkii
AGAGGAGATTATAAATGTAAAGGGCTTTAGCCGGGTGACACATTACGCTTTTACAAAGCTGTGATTAATGCAATCGGCGGATTTTCTATACATGAGGAATTGCCCTTGAATTGCATAAGAGATCGCTCACATGGCAAATACCTTAATGTTGTGTACACTGTGCGACTTTTAACGAGATTAGGTAGTGACTAAAGCGCGAACCCGCATGACTGCATGCAATATTAAATGTGGGAAATGTGCGACGAAGAAAGTATGGAATAGAAGGGGGATAACCATAAATGTTTTCATAGAAGAAAACCAGAGGTACCCAACAGAATTGATGCTTGTCTCCAAACGAAGCCTACCTTTAGCATTTTTAGTGATATCGAAACGCGTATAATCTAATAGCTCGTGAGGGAAGGAAGGTAGGCCGCACAAAAACGTATGCTTGCGTAACATTCTACGTGACGTATCTATAGTATGCAGTAACTCGGCCGAGGGGAGATCCTAGACAATTCATCGGCCGTGTGAGACATGCGGTACGGTTCGACTGAAAATATTCAAATTGGAATCAGGAAGCAACAGAAGAGTATGAGAAGTGTCCTGTCGATCTATTTCTCACTATAATATTCAGGTGTTGGCTGAAGACAAGCACAAGAAGTCGACAGGGGCTGAGAGTTGTCAGCTGCAGAAGCCGTAAGTTCGACAGGAGCGAGTGTGTGGTGTGTGACGCGCACGAGAGGGAGGCGGTGTGGGGCGCCATAGTGGGGGAGAGAGAGCGGGGGACCTGCCGGTCGCCATTTTCCATTAGTGCCTCGGCGAAGCGCGGTGAAGAGCGGACGGCGAAAAAGTATAGAGGCGTGAGTGAGCCGCGTGGAAGCGAGTAGAGGTATTGGCAGGTGTGTGAGAGGAGGCAGGCTTGTGGTGTGTGATGGGCCGGCTGGTGCGGTGGCGGTGAATAAAGAGAAGCTCTGGCCGCGGTAAGGTGAGGTGGGGCCAATTACAGGTGAGACTTTCTAAAGGATTGCTTTCCCTTTACCGATTTTCTACCGCTTAGAGAATAGTGAAATTAGCAAGGGTAAATTCGCGGGATAGGAAGAGCGCTTTGAGACACATGCGCACATGTCGCGCCAGTGAAAAGGCAGATTTTGGGAGCGTTGGTAGTCAAACCTTTACAATAAGGACTCAATGATATGCTCTGAAGGAATGTAAACAACGTACTGGGCGTTGCACGAGTTAATATTCTTACGTTTCAATCCTATCGAGAACTCAGGGGCATCTTCCTTAAGGATCATAAAGTTGACTGCCTGCTCTACTTGATTGTTCTACCATTGCGGCATTATCGTTCATGGTATATAAAATGCACTTATGCCTGCAAATACATTGGCCCATATAGGTCGCACTGATGATTCAAACTACTCATATGATGGTGTGAAATGGCTCACATTCATGGAGATGTATAAGGGTCATCGGATCGAACATGCAAGGAATGGTGGCGAACGTAAATTTAAAATCAAAAACAGGTACCTAAAGCCCGACGGCTACGTTGAAATTCGCTGAAGACTACGTACCCTTTGACCTTAACGAGTTCCTTATTCGTCCTCACCGCAACTCAACGTTATGAACAAACGATGAACTGGATAACAGTCGCCCCCTCCTGCGCAATTGGTACAGCCCATGAAGCAGATGTCTTACTCTTTCCATGGCTGTGTTTTTCCATGGTCATCAAAGGCATTAAGAAAGGCTTAGAAAAACTCTAAATAAAAAATGGCTTACAAGTCGTTCGACAGGTACAGCGTACACACGATGGCAGACGAAAAGCGATTATAGGTCGGCAAGGTTATGAAGTATTAGAATATGGGAAATGCGAAATGGGCGAAAATGAAAAAGAGTGTGAGGGTCAGACTGTTGTAAACAACAACGACGAAACACGAACTGAGAAGTTAGGTAGATACGTGCAGTCAATCGGTAATGAACTTGCAAATGCTAAACTAGAGGTGGGTGAAGCCTTGTATGGAGGGCGTACAGAGCCCTTCGTATACTATTATCCACCGACAGAAGGCGTTCAATTGAAGTACCTAGACTTCACCTCACTGTATCCTTTTGTTCAGAAAACAAAACCCTTTCCAGCAGGTACACCCACGAAACTTGTAGGTAGGGATCTTCCTTCCATAGAAAAGTTCGTCCAAGAAATGAATTCCACTTATTTCGGCCTCTCGTATGTTTCCGTGTTACCTCCTAAGAATCTGTACACTCCTGTCCTCCCAGCCCGCTATGACAATAGGTTAATATTTTCTCTTTGTAGAACATGCAGCGCATGTGGCTATGAAGGCAAATGCAGACATACGGACAATCAACGTATGTTAAAAGGAGTATACTGTAGTCCTGAGCTGGAATTAGCTGTAAAGAAAGGGTATGAGATTAAAAAGATTCATGAAATATGGAAATTTACACCTTCAAATGACATATTCGGCAAATACATTGAAACATTCTTGAAATGGAAGACTGAGGCCTCGGGGCTACCGGATGGTGTAACCGATAAAACCTGCGAAGAATTCCTTCAATACCTGCAAGATTTCAAGGACATTGAGGGGGTAACACTTGAACCAGACAATATTGAAAGCAATCCTGGAATGCGATATATAGCTAAATTACTTCTCAATTCATTATGGGGAAAACTAAGCTCAAACGTTTCCTAAGAAATGGAGATAGTCGTATGCACGAAGGTTGACGCCGCAGGTGTGGAATCTAATGAAGAGAGCTGATCTTAAGGTTAGAATATCATTGTGTCGGGGGATAAACATATAGTGAAGTTACACAAGGTATACTGGCTTCACTATAAACAGCAAAAGGCTAAACAAATGTAGCCTGGTTGCGTCCTTACCACAGCTTATGACGGAAGGTCGAATTATATAAACTCTCCGATTCTCTAAGTCAGCGTGTACTTGTACTGTGAAACCCGATCAGGCTTGTGTTTTTCACAGCCCCGTAAAGGCGAATATATTCCTGATACGGGGAAATTCTTAGGAAACCTGACGGACGAGATAGGACCCTGGAGATAGCTGATAGAGGTTCGTGTGGCACGGTGGCCTAAAATCATACGCTATTCGAATAAAGAAGAATGAATTCGAGTTTTGCTTACATCTTGAAAGCAAAAGGCTTAACGTTGAACAAGGACACCGAGCACATAATTAAATTTCCAAGGCATGGCTAAGATTAACTTTGATAAGATGATTAAGGATGTTGAGAAAGACCGAAGATCGTGATTGATGGTCTTAAACGATGATCAACCACTTTCTACAACATGAGTCAAGGGATACCAGGACGTAAAACAGCAGCATTAGCTGTTTACGGCAAATGGATGATAGTGAAGAAGATGGTGATTACACTTCAACAGCCACAGATATCCATCCATCTTGATGACCTCGCGCTCAGCCATCGTAAAATATGAAAAGACATTTACCGAGAAGTGTGGGTTTCCTGATATGAAATGGCGGGCCAATAAGAACTAGGAAATGGGTCACTTTTAATAAAATGGTATTAAACAGGTTTCCGCCACAACCTACGTCAAACTAAGAGGAATCTTGTTTTAGGTAGTGCCCGCACTGTAGCACAGGGGTATGATGGAACACTAATTTTCACTGGATACAATAAAAATTATAATTTCATTGGTTAATGTACAAATATAGTTTATGTATATTTTGTTGAAAAAATAAAACAATTTATTTGTTTTATAAGATATGTATATTTTGCTAAATAAAAGTATTTAATTTTAACATATTCCTTCAATTTCCATTTTCTGTGTTGCCAATTATTGATTTATTTTTATTTGGGATGCAGCAATTATTATTATTTTCTGTTATTTGGGTTGCCAATTATTAAATTGAAAAAGCGAACATGAACTGTAAAGGTCCAATAAAATCTGTCAGTGTATTAACGGCATAAAAAGCTAAAAAACTGTAGGTTTCTCATGACGCATTAGCGGCGGGGTAGATATAAGGCGCCAATGTACTTCAGGTGTTATTGGTATGATGAAGGTTGAAGCCCTTAACAGTACAGAGAGGTCACGTTACCATTTAGGGAGGGGGACGTTCTCTGGTAATTAAGCACCTGGAGAGATTCGGAGAACCCGGGGATAACTCCGGTTGACTATTAACGCTCACACCACGTTCGGGGCTATGAAGATACCTTTATTTCCGGGTGGATGCTAGGTGCAGGTGTAAGCTGAGTGAAGGCCCACGCGACGGGTCGGACGCGAAAAAATGGTCAGCCTGCAGGCACACGACCGCTGCAAGCATCGCCTCCTGAGTGCCTGATAATTCCAAACGTCACTTGTCGCGGGTTTCGCGGCGGGCGGGAAAAGACGCACCTGCGGCTAGGCGGGCTTTGGCCGGATCGAGGCTGCGGAGGGCCCAGGATCAAAAGGGTTAAGACATCACAAAAGGGCTAAGCCCTAAAAGACAAATCAAAATCACGGTGGGGCCCAAAAAAAAAAAAAATTGAGCCCACGTGGCCTAAAAAGAAAAAATTTAGGGGGGGTATGTACAGCAAGCGTGTTTGCTAACGCAACCGGTTTGGCGGCAAAACGCCTTCTTTCTTAAAAGGGGTTGCCCTAAGAAAAAATTACGGGGTGCCAGAAAAATTAGGGTTCTCAAAAAATTAGGGGGGTTTCGTCAAAAAATACCGGGTAGGGGGGGCGCAAAAAATTGAACCATTGGAAGACCGTCAAAGGGTTGGTCGATAAAAAAGGGGGGTCAAGGGGGACAAAAAGGGGTCCAAGGCCCAAAAAAAGGTAAGGTAAAAAATTCCCAAGGACCTGCAAAAAGGTCAAGGCCAAAAAGGGTCAAGGGGGTCCCAAAAAGGTCAAAAAAAGGGTAAAAAAAAATTGGGGGGCTCAAAAAAGGCTCAGGTAGGTTGCCGGGAGCTGTGGTCAAAAATGACCCAACACGTGCAAAATGACCCCCCTACTACTCCTCTTCATTCAAAACCATAGTTTTACTGGCTATCCATTAACAAAACAG
>JABUQX010099761.1:10000-17174 GCA_015478945.1 Trachelipus rathkii
CATGTTGGCATATTTTTTCACTTTCTATATTTTTTGAAATCATGATTTATCTTTCTTTCTTTCTTTCTTTATCTTCCTCTTTTCCCCAAGACTGGGGGGTAAGGTGCGTGTCATGCATCGGAAAAGAAAAGCAGTAGAAGAGTATGACAAAAGTCGAAAGGAAAGCCCAGCCTTACCGCCCACCCTAGAGCTTCATAGGATCACGACGGACCCTCACTATGGTAAATCTTCAATGTAAGGGTTCATCCCTTGGCCCAGGTGGGCCACAACCATGCCCCCATACAAAACCCCACCATTCACTCCTATTATGCACCTTTATTCCCGCCTCTGCCAAACTCACATTTCTCTCCTTCAGACATTCGTTCACAAACTCAATCAACTTTTCTTCGGTCACCCCAGCCAGGTCGGTTCCCAACACTCATACTATACATCCAGCAACAATGACTTTCATTCATCCTTTCCACATGACCAAACCATCTCAACATACTTTCATTTATTCTCTCATTTACCCCTTTCTTCACACCACACAACTCTCTAATACGTTCATTCCTCATTTTATCAATTCTTCTCACACCTAGCATGCCCCTAAGATTGTCCATCTGAACACATTGAACTTTAGATCTATACTTCTTATTCCAGACCATAGTCTCACTACTATACAATAACACAGGTAACAACATACCCTCATGTAAGACTCTAGCGCACTCAAGACTTAGTCCCTTTACATTCACCAACGATTTAATTGCACCAGCAACCTTCCTGCCATTCACAACTTTCTTACTACACTCTGCATCATCCGTTCAATCTCATCCAACATATATACACTAAATATTTAAACTCAAACTTGTTCCAGCTGCTCACCATCTAACATAACTTCACACCTCGCTCACAACCATAACCTTACTCTTATCTACGTTTACTTTCAAACCCCTCCTTTTACACACCCTGCCAAATCTCTCTACCAATCCTCTCAAGCTCTCTTCAAATTCACCACAAAACCAAATCATCCGCATATAATAGGTAGGGCACCTCCACTCATCTCCATTCTCCATCATTCTAACACCATTTCCTGCCACCTCCATCTCTAATTCCCCATCCATATACAAATTGAATAACCAAGGAGACATAACAACCCTGCCTCACTCCGCTATTAATACTAAACCAATCACCCTTGACACCATTTATTCTTACACACGCCTCATTATCGTCATACATACTTTTGATTCCATTCAGAAGCCTACCGCAACACCATATATCACTAACACCTGCCATGAGCTTCCCTATTAACCCCATCCATACGCCTGTTGCAATCCATAAAACAGATACAATTTATTCTTCTTCTCCCTCATTTCTCAATCATTGTTTCAATGTAAAGATGTAAAGATTTGATCCCACACATCCTCTACCACTCTAAACACCACCTTGTTCTTCACCAATCACTCCTTCAGTCACTCCATTTACTCTTTCAACCAAAACATAGCATATATCTTCTAATACTCAATAAATATATATATATATTTCTTATTACTTTTGATAATCCGGCAAACATAACACGAAAGGTAAAAGAACAAAAAATACTCTATTGCTGAACAGTAAGAGATATATATATATATATATATATATATATATATATATATATATATATATATATATTTATATACTATATATATATATATATATATATATATATATATATATATATTATATATATATATATACTATATATATATATATATATATATATATATATATATATATATATATATATATATATATATATATATATATATATATATATATATATATATATATTTTATATATATTTATATTCATATATATATATATATATATATATATATATATATATATATATATATATATATATATATATATATATATATATATATATATATATATATATATATATATATATATATATATATATATATATATATATATATATATATATATATATATATATATATTTATATATATATATATATATATATATATATATATATATATATATATATATATATATACTATATATATATATATATATATATATATATATATATATATATATATATATATATATCGGAATCAAAGTATGTGAATGTGAAGCGTGTGTCAGAATAAATGGAGTCGAAAGTGATTGGTTTAATATTAATAGCCGAGTGAGGCATCGATGTGTTATGTCTCCTTGGTTATTCAATTTGCATATGATGGGTATGAAAGAATTAGAGGTGGGGCTGGGCAGTGGACGGAGTTAGAATGATGGAGAATGGAAGAGAGTGGAGGTGTCCTGCCTATTATATGCTGATGATTTGGTTTTGTGTGGCGAATCTGAAGAGAGTTTGGCAGGATGTGTAAAAGGAAGGGTTTGAAAGTAAACGTAGATAAAGAGTAAGGTTATGGTGTGAGTGGGGACAGTCCTCAGTGTGAGTTATGTTAGATGGTGAGCAGCTGGAACAAGTGTTTGATTTTAATATTTAGGATATATGTTGGATGAAAAGTGAACGGATGCTGCGGAGTGTAGTAGGAAAGTGGCTGGTGAAATTAAATCGTTGGTGGATGTAAAGGGACTAAGTCTTGAGTGCGCTAGGGTCTTACATGAAGTATGTTGTTACCTGTGTTAATGTATAGTAGTGAAACTATGGCATGGAATAAGAGGTATAGATCTAAAGCACAATGTGTTCAGATATACAATCTTAGGGGCGTTTTAGGTGTGAGAAGAATTGATAAAATGAGGAGAGAACGTAATAGAATTGTGTGGTGTAAAGAAAGGGTAAATGAGAGAATAAATAAAAGTACGTTGAGATGGCTTAGTCATGTGGAAAGGATGGATGATAGTCGGTTGGTTTAGCGGATGTATAGTGGTGGTGTGCTAGAAGTCGACCAACTGGAGACCAGAAATGGATGATCAGTAAAGATCACCTGGAGGAGAAAAATGTTAGTTTGGCAGAGGCGAAGAAGCCCATAATAAGTGAATGGCGGGGTTTTGTGAGAGGGTATGGTTGTGGCCCACCTACATTGACGAGATGCCATAGTGAGGTCCGTCGCGGTCCCGTGAAACTCTAGGGTGGATTTTCTTACTGCGACGAGTTCTCACTAAAAATTATAAAGGAGGCGGCTTTCTTTTCGACTTGTGTCTTATTCTTCTACTACTTTTCTGTTACCGGTGCATGTCACGCACCTTACCCCCAGTCTTGGGGAGAGAAGGTGGATGACATATATATATATATATATATATATATATATATATATATATATATATATATATATATATATATATATATATATATATATATATATATATATATATATATATATATATATATATATATATATATATATATATATATATATATATAGAAAGTAAATATTCTTCAAATTCGTCAAAGAGATGCAGTTCCTGAAGCTTTCAAAATGGCCTTAAGTTACATTTACACTGATAAAGTGGACCCTTCTTGTTTTATTGATGAAGCAGATGCAAACAAAATTGTTCTTGTAATGCTCGATGTTTACAGACTTGCTGTTCAGGTGATAATTTGTATAGTTATTGTGTTATTTTATACTTACCGTATGTAAAAACTTAAGAAATAACTTTTCTCAATTTGGTAGTTAGGTAATGGAGACTTTTGCCTTGTTAGTGGAACCATCGAGAATGGTTTCTTCTGTTTTTCGGGCATACGGTAGATATCGCTGGTGTTGGGTATTTATTCTATTAGTAATTAATCACGTCACAAGTGTAAGACTAAGCCAAGCATAAAGAGAGAATAGCTCCACATTTTTTCCCACTCCTGAACAGTCTCGAAGCCTGGCTATTTCGTTTAAAATTAATGAAAAAAATGAGAGTAACATATTGTTATGACGTAATTTTTAATTTTGATAGTCATTTATTTGGACCTATAATAAAATTTAATTTCTTATTTTAATTTATAAAGTATGCTATGCCAAGACTGGAATATCTGTGTGTTCAGTATCTAGAGTCTGCCATCTGTCTTCAAAATGTTTTAATTGTTCTTCATAATGCCTCAAATTTGGGCCTGGTGTTTATAAAAGATTTTTGTTTGAGGGTAAGTTTTAAAGTCTCTTCGGTCATTTTGATCTCATTGTATTTGTTTGTAGTGTTTTTACTGATTTTTGTGTTCTTTATTATTTAGTTCATTGTTCGAGAATGCAATTACAATAGGGTTGTAATGTCAAAAGAGTTTGAAAATATTGATAAATCCTTAATGGTTGAAATGATACGCAGGAAACAGATGCCACCAACTCCGAACAAATCAACTCGAGCCCGAAATTGAATCTCTTGGTAAGTTATAATTTGTGTGGCGTGTACGTGAGAATTTGTGTATTTATTTACAAATGTAATTTAGATTTGTAATTTTCTTTTCATTTTTATTTTTTGATAGTTTTCATCCATTGCTTTATCTTGACTCATCTTTTGTTACAGGAATAACCTTACAACAAGACATGGAGCGTTTCTTAAAAGTAGAAGGAAAGCCATTTTCGGATATTACGATACTGCTAGACAAGGAAGAAATCAAAGCACATAAAGCGGTGTTAGCTGCGAGATGCTCATATTTCGAGGCGATGTTTCGATCATTCATGCCCAAAGACAATCAAGTTCAGGTATGATAGGTTAGGTATTTTATCTTTTATTTGTAGAGCGTCCTCTTCTAATTTTTTTTTTTTTAGAAAATTAAATTTTGCATTTATACATATCTCGATTTATTTGGTCCTTCCTTTCCTTCCTTCAGCCCCTTCTCGGCTGCTCACAGAATGGGGTTTGGGTGCGGAGATATGCACCGGAGACAATAGTTAAGTTGAATGACAAGAGATAAATCGAGAAAGTCCCCCAAAAAGAAAAAAAACAATATCCATCACATAACTTCACCCACCGCGACAGACCCCCACTGTGGTATCTCGTTACTGTCGGGGTCCATCCCCTGGGCTAAGCCCACAACCATGCTCCCTCAGAAAACCACGCCATTCACTCGCATCATCCAAACTGCCATTCCTTTTCTTCAAACACTTTCTTACTGACTCAATTCACTTTTTCTTCGGTCTCCCAGCCAGTCACTTCCAGACTCATTCACTACTGTACAAGTGCTTAACCAATCGACTACCTTCCATCTTTCAAAATGACCAAAGAACCTTAATACACACATTTATTTCTTTCGTCACAAAACACATCTCCCTACTACTTTCATTCATCACTTTATCAATTCTTTTCACCTAATACGAACCTCAAATTTTTCATCAAAACAAACTACACCTTATATCTATGTATCTTATTCCACACCATTATTTCACTACTGTGCATTAACACTGGTAGCAACATACTCTCATGCAAAACCCTAGCGCACTAAAGACTTAGTTCCCTTGCATTCACCAAAGATTTGATTGCACCAACCACCTTCCTACCACCCAGAACTCTCTTCTTTCCTACTACACTCAGCATTATCCGTTCCATTTTAATACAATATATAGCCTAAATATTTACACTTAGATTCTTGTTCCAGTGCCTTCCACCCAACATGATTTCACACTGCGGACTCTCCTCTCCTGCCACCATCACCTTGCTCTTATCTTCATATACTTTCAAACCCCTCCTTTTACATACACGGACAAATACTTCTACCATTCTTCCCAGACTTTCATCATCAGATTCACCACACAAACCCAAATCATCTGCGTTCAATAAACAATGTACCCTGCACTCTCTACTATTCTCCATCAGTCTACCACCCTCCACTGCCACCTTTACCGTAAATTCTTTCACCACCTCATCCATATACAAATTAAATATCAAAGGACATACATCTGCCTCCGTCTGATACTAATATTAAGCCATTCACTCATTTATTCTTAAACACACTTCACTATTAACATAGTACTTTTAATTCCATTCAGAAGCCTACCACTATTATCATATATCAGTTACAGTTGGACTACACTATTGATCATATATACATTTTCGTTTTTTGAGTTCATTGACCTATGGTTTTCTGCTAGCACTTTCTGTCAATGTTTCTTAAGGTAAAATTTAATCTACACATCCTCTCATTTCTAAATGCATTGTTCCTCAACAATCAAACACTCAGTTATCAGGATATCGCTGATCGAACACCAAACGATCAAACATATATATTTTATACAAAATCAATGAAATTCGTTCCCTATAGGTTCCTCTTATATCCTTACATATGTAGGATGAAGTATATGCCATTATTATTATTATTATTATTATTATTAATTAATTGTTGTTATTATTATTATGTTAATTATTTATTATTATTATTTACATTAATTAATTATTATTATTAATCTTTAGACACCTTCCGTTTAAACAATCAGTTGTACTCTCTGCATGGTTCATCTGCGCTGATTACGTTAGATATTAGAAACTAGGTTTATTTGACGTGGCATATATATTACCAAACATGCTGGCATCTGTCAGATGATCTGACAGTGGTAGATAATAAATGTTTTGCCTTCTTTTGGAACTGAACATCTTGTATAAGATAAACATCTCAGCCTTGTTCCTCTTTCGTTTCGTTAGGGTTTCCCTGTCGTTAGTTTTGTGCTAACACGGTCTAGCCACATTCTTGTGTGCTGTGGAGATCAAGTTATTACTCAAAAAAAAAAAAAAATTTTTATTTTTTACAGTTTTATACAAATATATATATATATATATATATATATATATATATATATATATATATATATATATATATATATATATATATATATATATATATATATATATATATATATATATATATATATATATATATATATAAACCCCTTTAACGTTATTTATCCTATGCCGGGAATTGGCACGGGGACCACGGAAATCGAGACTTCAAGGCCGGCTATCCCCATTGGCGCCGCAACGTGTTCCGCAGTCGAGTTTAGTTCTTACTTTGGGCAGATACCAAGCAACACCTTACGCGGAGGTTTGACCAGCACGTCCTCTCATTAACAGAGGGCGGCGACTCAACACTATACGCCTAGGGCGTTTTATATATATTTATATATATATATATATATATATATATATATATATATATATATATATATATATATATATATATATATATATATATATATATATATATATATATATATATATATATATATATATATATATATATATATATATTAT
>JABUQX010099762.1:7500-34509 GCA_015478945.1 Trachelipus rathkii
TCATTTGGAGATTGGAACAAGTAAAGTGTAATGTGCAGTGAAAGAGGGAGGCCAGTACGACCTAGCAGGAAGAAAACGCTAGAAGGGAGATGGAGAAGCTCAGTGAAAAAGGTCCTCATCCGTTCGATGCAATCGTTAAATGGAGCAGAACCTCAGTCATCGACTGAATGAAGAATTGTTGTGGTCTAAAGTGGCAGTCTGGAAGAAGAAATATATATAATATAATATATATATATATATATATATATATATATATATATATATATATATATATATATATATATATAAATATATATATATATAATATATATGTTGGGAAAGTAAATAGAAAGAAATATTAGAACTCCCGAAGAAATTATATTTTAAATAAATAAATAATATAATAAATTATAAGGATGAATTGAAAGGCATAATGAGTTCATTGACGATGTCATTCTTTCTTTATTTAGAAAGCGTCCTTAAAAAATAAATAAATAAAATAAATAAATAATAAGATAATAAGATAATAAAATAATAAAAATGCTAAAAAAAATCTAATTACTTGAGCCAAAATTCGGTCATTTAGTAATACCTTTTTTAAATGTTCTTCAAAATATTTGGATAAGGCCATGCAAATATTATAATAGTATATATATGATATATATATATACTATATATATATATATATATATATATATATATATATATATATATATATATATATATATATATATAGTATATATAGAATATTATATATAATATAATATATATATATAGTATATAATATATATATATATATATATATATATATATATATATATTATAATTATATATATATATATATATATAATATATATATAATAATATATATATATATATAATATATTTATATATATATATATATATTATATATATATATATATATAATAATTATATATATATATATTATATAATATATAATATATATATATAATATATAAAAAAAAACCTTTTGGCCGGGGCCCCGCCCCCCTTTTTTTTTTCCTTTTTCCCCTTTTTCCCTTGTTTTTTTACTTCGTCTTATTTATCTGAATGTAATCGCTTTTGCAGTAAGTATCAGATTGACCAAAGTTGATATTTTTCGCTTTTGAATTCTTAACTTTTTTTAAAATCGCTCCACGTGTAAGCTGAATTTTGCAGTTATGTTTTTCTTTCTTCAGCTAGTTTCCAATTAACTTATGCCTGATATGTGGTACTTCTTTTCAGAGATGTCATTTCTCCTTGAGGCTTAAAGAGTAAGATGCGTTGAATATTGGCCCTTAATTGGTATCTCTTTCTTTGGTCTTAAAAGCACTTCTTCCGAACTTGCTCTTGCTTGAATTAAATTATTTTGTCTCTGAGACTATTTAACTTTTCCATAATTTCGCTTTTGTTTAAATAGTGTTCGCTTCATTCTACCGATGGGCCGAAAACAAGAGAACCTTGGAAAACGCTTTGTCCAAAACGTCTGAAAGTGTCGTTTATCACTAATTTCTGTTTATTTTTAGAGGCTTTTCTTTCTATCTTAGATACAAGGAAGTTTAAAATTATGTTCATCTTATTTTAATCCGCACGATTATTGGCTTTTTGTAAGTAGAAGATCGATGGGTGATTCATGTTTTTTTTCTGCTTCCCTTCGTACACTGTTCCTCAATAACCTCCGAACTTCTGGGAATCCTTTTTATGAACGAAGCAAGAAACAACATTTAATTATATATAACCTTTGGTGTTTCGCCTACGGACCACAGGATTGAGTATTCCCGATAACTGTGATCAGTTTTTGAGTACTTTTTTTGTAAAATAGTGACGCTCACCATTATTTTGAAGACAGAAATTACAAATTACATCATGATGAAGTTCTTATAACTCCTAAAACGAAATTTATAAATTTTTAAGCTTCGGGAGTAGGTCTTAACCTATGCTTTGTTTGCGAAACAGCAAAAGTATCAACTACAAGAATGCTTTTTGCAAAATAACTTTATTTTACTAAGTCAAATAAATTGTTTATTGTTCGATCGATAATAATTCGATCATATAAAGTATTACTAATGCGGTTAGATTCGCTAAATAATTTCTCCAATTTAAGTGAAGCCACATCAGTGACGCATATTATATTTGGTATTAATCATCCAAATAATCCTGAAAAGAGAAAGCAGGAAAGCAATAAGTCTGAACAATAGTTTACGTTTCACATTCCTCTCATCGTTACTATACCTATTTCTGATTTTTTTTCCGATCCGCTTTGCAGCAGCTATTTTATGACACGTTCATTGATCTTTAAAATTATTAACTTCTGATATTCCTGAGTGTATGCACTGTTCAACTAGAACAAGTACTAGTAGTAAGGAACCATCGGAGGCCGACAACTGCGCACGGACATTTTAATTACGTATCACGTGGCAACATGGTGTGCCCAATAATAGATTCGCTTAAACATAACGTCCATGTTTCATACTGGCACAGTGGCGTATTTGGCGGTTGGGTTTTCCTCATTATCTATAACTATTGAGCGATAACTCGTTTTTTTTACATTTCTCTTTCATTTGAAAGGCAAAAGATTACCAGTAACATAATTGCAGATGAAGTTTTTCTTTTTTGGAGCACTAGACCTACTTAATCGCTTATTTCGATTTCTAATTTAAGATAATAATATGGATGTTTATGATGACCTCAAGAATAATTCCTTCATTCGTATATCTCGATGCAGTTTTTTTACACAGTGGAACATTTCAGAAAGTACATACTCAAACTTTTTTTCTTTGTTCTTATAAACTCTCACAGAGTTTCTTTTCTTATTGATCTTTATTCGACAAATAAAATCCATAATATCTTATCTAATGTGTTTTTGGATTAATAAGTTTAAAAGACCATCAGAAAGATTATTCTGACCATTATTGGTTCTATAGAACTGTTTTGACAACCCTTATCGCAAGCAGTGTCTCACAACTGAGTGGTTCCACACAACACATATTCCTTCACATATGTAAAGCTATGATTAATATTTGATTATTGATAATGTGTAGGTGGGTTGTCTTGGTCGGGTTTGGTTCCGTTTACGGCGTTCATTTTTTCTCGATGAGGAGTGCTGAGAGGTGAGTCAAAATATGAATCACAGCTATAGGAAGAGATATTATGATAGGTGAATATAAGAGGAAGTTGGAGATGAAAAATTTAAACTCACCATTTTAAGGAAAGTTGGGTGTGGAAATCCATGTGAGACTTGTTCGTAAGGGATGTCAACAGTTTATAAAAAGTAATGGAATTTTGATGGCTATTTAACTTTACACAATTAGTATGATAATATGATTTATTATGTCCAAGTAGAGATAATGAAAAGAAACTTGAGAAGTTTTAGCAAAAAAAAGTTGAGATGTTACTATTCTGTAAAGTGTTAACTATGATGTAAAAAACTGCCTCGAGTATACAGATTGAAGAAATTAGTTTCTTGAGGGTATCATAAACATTTCAATATATTTATTATATTAAAAGTTAGAATCGATAAGATTAGTAGGTCTAGTTGCTCAATAAGTAAGTACTATCATTCCTGCAATTTTTACTGGAATCTTTTGCTTTGAAATTTGAACAAGAGATAGCCACTCCGCTTGACAAATCCTTAAAAATGGTGAGTTGTTATGAAATTTCATTTCTTCCAACTTTTCCCTATTTCACCCTATTCACTCTATCTCTTTTTTTTTTACCACCACGCTTCTCTATGCTTTTTATTGCTATCAGTTATTAAAAATATATTAATGCTCTTCTAAACGTTATAGTCACATACCTTCTTGTTGGCAAAGAGAATAATGCTACTTCGACGCTCTCCACATGAATCTTTCGTCTTCTAGTGTCTAAACTTATAATCCTATTAGACTTAAACGCTTTATATTATTTTCCTTATGTTAGCCTATCGGCATAATGTCCGTAACCACACTTCCTCTTTCGATTTGTACCTTAAAACAAGTGTTTTCGTGGCAAATGTCGGCTTCTTAATGTTGATTTTTTTCCCTCAGGTTAGAACACTCCCTCAACGGGCAACAAGAGCCATAAAGTCCGGTTGGCGGTTCCTCCCGCCCAGGCTGACATAAAGTAAACTGACCTTCATCGACAGATCAGCGCAGGTTCAAGGCAAGTTAAATCAGACCCCAGCAATGTCGCAAATGAGAGTTTCCTGAATGATAAGCTGCACCAGCGATATTAAGCACTTCGATGACTGGTGTCTAAAGCTTTACCCGCAAGTGTTTCAGCATGTAGAGCTGATCCGTTTATGAACATGTCGTGAATAGTAAAAAAAGCTGGAGAGGCGTGATGAGTTAATTTCGGATTGTTTCAAATGTTACTATGTCCTAAGCAACTTTGAGTGCTCTTCGAAATTAAAGAAAATTTATCGCTACATAGTACATATTATTATGCTAAAGGCAGAAGATGAATCCCTTTGAGATTTAAATTCATTTGCATTATGCAAATTTTGATTTCTGCTCTCCTTTTAATCTCATAATCACTAACGCAATTGAAAAATTTGTGCTTAATTTCGAATTAATTTCAAAATACAGTCTTTTTAGTTCAGAATACAAAGCTATATGATCAAATTAAAATCTTCAGAAAATTTCGAAAATTCTTAAAAGCCTTCATAAATACTTACCTGAATTGATACTAATCTATCCAATTGTCTGCAATAAGAAAATACTTTTTTATTTTTTCTTGTGTCACGATCTAGGTAAGAAAAGGAGCAGAGGTCTATAGTATTAAGAACCCAGCAAATAAATTATTGGAACACGCAAATAAATCTGACGCTAATGTTTGAATTGTGATAAGTCTAATATGTAAAAAGGCAAAAATCAGTAATATAGAGTTTTTCAAGAGTTTTACCATAAGGATATAAACACAGAAGATAGAATAGAGCTTATTATAAAGTTCAATACTTTGGCCAGCAGAGCGTTTATGAATAAAAATGAGCGAAGACAGTAAGTCAAATCTTTGGAGTAGAGTTTAATCGAAAGAATAGAACTTAAGCAGTTTAAGTTAACTTGTCAGTAGAGCAACACGAAAGAATGAAACACGATTCCAGTAAAGGTAACACCATTACATATAGGTACTTTTAACTGAACAGTACTTAGCTGCGTTTCCGGTTACCTACTATTTGCCCGGCTGTCACAAGTCGATTATTACATCAATATATCAAAACCTAAAACATTTTTTAAATAAGAAACTATATATATATTCATTACTGAGTATTAGTCAGACGATAAACCTTTTATCTCATATGTCATAAACCCTACTAGAAGATGATAGGCATGTCTTGGGTAAACGTAACTTTGTTCATACACCTCTAAGTCTGCATTTATTCCTGCTCTCTTATCGGGATTTGAGATGGATTATCAATAATGCGTCCTGATGGTGGCTTACTATTGGAGAATTATTTAGCGAGTAATCATAAACGCATTTGTAATACTTATTATATGATTTTTATATGCGATCGGAAATCTCAGATTTAAATTGGATACCAGCTAGTATTTTTGTATAGCCACATGGAATAGATTTTTGATGCTCTGTAATTGATATTATGCAGTGATTTATAGTCAAGTGGCAATTGAAATACGTGTTGAAGCATAGGAAGCGACAACATCATGTTGATAAAATAATAGTTCTTCGACTTGAACATTATGTGTCAATGAAAATCTAGGTTATCTTTGGAGTAATAGGAACTTATTAATCAGCTTCACTCATAAGCAAAAATATTTGTCCGATGGGAGTGTATAGAGGTAATTTTGGAGTAAAGTATCAGTAGTTTATTATGTGGGCTCGATACTCAGTCGTGTGAGACTCAAAGAATTCCTTACCTCTAGACTTCAAAAATAATGGGCAATCTATCAATGCTGGCAACTAACTAGAGAAAATAGTTCTAGGGCCAGTGGGATTTCAATGTTAGGCATCCGATACGACCGCAGTTGTTTTGGGGGCGCGTACAGTCAGTGGATTTCAACAGAGCCATTCATCTCTCAACTAGCGTGGAGCTCCGAGTCGAGATGTGGATTCAGTGCAGAAGCCTTAATTTAACACTTGATCCGTCAATTACGCGGCTTTCAGGTCGGATACGGCATTACTTGAAGTGAGTTTCAGCCTTGCCGAATGATCAGTTTCGGAAGATTTCGAATGCTTTAATTCTGTGAGTTTAAATCCCCCAAATGGAGGACGTTCGGAGTTTCTGTGAATTAATATTAAATAGGTTCCATATGGTCGGGAGCCGACTTGTGATGTTGTTAACATCTAACTTCTAGTTGAATCTAATTGCGCTGCCCAAAGATTGAGTTAAATCATTCTCGCCTACGATCTCGTATGTGTTTGGGTTTGTATTACTGTCTTTCGTGGAATGATAGGGGAGGTTGAAAAAGGATAATGGGGGGTGGAAGACGATTAAGACGAAAGTTTGTAAAAATCCGATAATGTACTGCTTATTTTTAGGCGCGAAGCATCTAGATGGATAAACTCAAAAGACCGAGCTTAACAAATAAAAATGCATAATCTTAGATTTGATGACAGCACTATGGTTGTGGATGTTTATTCGCTAATCTCCATTGAATCGCCGCAGGGGGCGTAACCCCTTAAAGTTTAGGCTTTGAAATTAAAAAATAAGTAATAATGTAATATATAATAATAATTATACTAATATTATACTACCTTTAGTATTATTAGTATTTAGTATTACTATATATCTACATACGCTAAAGGTTAAATACTAAATACAAAGTAATAGCTGATATTATATAATATTATATTATATATATATATAATATTATATATAATATATAATTTATATAATATAATAAATAGTATATGGGTGGATTCAAAACGCTTCTGCGACAAAACTCGAGGACTGATAGAGCAATGCGATAAGTGTAACATTTTATGTTTAAAATAAGCTAGTTTGTATGAGGCTTCGTTTCAAAGTTACGGATGATGTAAGGTAAACTATGTAATGGTTTGTTTGACGCTGTTCGTTACTTCGTATCCAGAAGATTTTCGGGTATTTTCTCGAGATAGTTATGTGTGTGCGTGAAATGTACATAACTGGTGTACTCCGAGGGTTGAGCAGAGAGTAAAAAAAATTAAGGAATATTTTGTTAAAGCAACGTATGTGTTTTTGACCGCGAGGGTTTAAAAGCAAACTCTATATGGTATGCTTGTTATGAAATCTATTTTTATTGGGAAAATTACAGGAGGTGTTCAAGAGTGTCTGCGCCCTGTACCTGATTACATACGTTGACATCGCCCGTGGCCAATTGCTGTCGGACTCTAACCGATACATCGAGTGACTTACTGATTGTAACTAAATTTTGAATCAGTACTGTCCAAGTGAATATTCGTCTGAATTCGAGTTCGCTCTCTAGTGTTGAAGAGCTCTAAGAGATGGATATGATCTCATCAATCCATGCTATCCATACTTACAAGCCATCACATCTTTTGCGAAAAACAATACGCCATGCAAATGAAATATAATCTAAGGGAGTGAGACGTTCGGCGATTCTTGCAGGTCCACGCAACAGGTCCCCCTCTCCCCATCCATTTGTCAGTGTAGGACTCTGTTCAGTGAAATGACGCCCGGTACTTGGTGGCTGAAGTGCGTCTGGGAGAGACATCGTGTATGGAACCAACATGTGGTTGCGGGTCGCAAGGGTATGTTCGTCCATGAGCTGACGGAACGCGTGTTCCGGAGTATTGTATGCAAGGTACCGCCAGTTTCATCATAGCGGTGGTGTAAAGATGACAGGTCCTGAAAGCAAGATTAATTCCCCAAAAATTCCACCGCCAGATGTTATCGCGTAAATTTCCGACTTACTGATCAGAAACTTCTGATGATACATTTAAGCGTGCGGATAGGTCCCTGCGCTCCCATATGTGGCTGGTTGTCTGCTGTTGAAGATAGCCATCACGTAATGAAGCACGGCCTCATAGGTAAACAATACATAAGTGCAGGGAAGGGCAGGATTATACAGATGCTCCGTTTGCTAGAAACCCAAACCGCGGCAATCGGCTACATCTGGGGTGCGAAGTCGCTTTGGGCCGCACAGTGGCCTTGTAATTTTTTTTTTGCTAGGTGGAATGCCGAGTGGAGGCTTGCTTTTGCTAGACCCGAAACCTCCACAGACGATTCTGTTTGAGAACCCAGGGCTATATGGCATGGATCGTCTCTGTGTGCTGAGTCGACGGCGTTCTTTTGGCCAACTCTCTCAAGCACCTCTTCTATCAACACGCAAGGAGTTCGCTCGCGTTTATCGCGGGTCTTCCAGCAAAAGCATAACTGGGGGGCGAAGGTCCCATTAGGTTGAACCATCGAAGGCGCTGCATGGATAGCTGAGAAAACATTGTGGTGGTGGGGGTGATTTTCTGTTGTGGAAAACCAAAGTTCCCGGTAAAAATGAGGTTCGCTCTTCGTCCAGTGTTTCCGTTTGCCGACACCGTAATACACATTATCATTTGGTCGGGAAGTTAACTCGAGGAGGGTTGTAAGTGGATCCATTCGTAATCGATGGCTTATCAAGCTGTATCCCTGAATACGAAACGAGATGAACTTGTACCAAGGTAAAGGTATTAGTCACGTAAAATGTTTATTCCATAACGCGACGTTAAAGCGTCACTCACATGTACAGCAAGCACCAATGCACCACATGTAGAGTATTGAGTAACCTAAAAAATCGAATCGTTAATGCCTACATGCGTACGCGTCTTCACAACAACATAAGCGAACAAACTAGCCTGTACCTTACATCATACGTAAAGACAATTTGAAGAAACGAAGACAGTCTACAGGCATAGGTAGTATTCTAACTAATAAACATTGTTCCTTATCCAAGTTGCGTCTATCAGCCCTCCGAGTTAATGTCGCCAGAGCGTTTTTGAATCACCTATATATATATATATATATTATATATGAGTATATCCCTAATATATACATATATATACTATATACGATAATTCATATTACTATATTATACTTATTGAATATATATATTATAGCTATATTATATATATCTATATATGAGTATAATATATACGTATAGTAAGAATAATATTATTATAAATCAATATGTTATATGTTATAAATAAAGATATATAAAATTAGAATGGCAATCGTTATTATTCTTAACTCTTCAAAAAGTTTAGCAGTCCGCAAACCCCACTACCCACATATTGTTTCAATCAGCAAAAAAATGATATGTGCATAAATTCTTAAGCTCAAATCGAGCACGGGCCTGCGGGTCGACCCCTTCATCGACGCTGATGAAAGTTTTGAAATATTTTTCGCACGCCGAAAAGTATATTATTATCAGAAAAAATTAAATATTGTAATTGTTATACACAGCCCTTGAAAAGAAGTATAAGTAATTATTTGTAAATCCACTATGCAAGCACCACGCAATGAAGAGTACGATGCTAGTTTAATCATAATTCTAGTGTAGCAATGAATTTATTTTCCGTTATAGCCATGTAGAGTTGCGATTGACGATAGGTAATATGAAAAAAGCACCAAATGTTTCCCACCTGTGTGAACTTAATGGTTATGCGCGATTTTTCATAATATATATCATTGAAAGATAAAAACGTTTCTATTATGATATGTATATATTATAATATATATTTATTAATTATAATATATTTTATCTATAATTCATTGTCATTTTTACCAGTAAAACGTATTTATTGATTAATTTAATATCATAAATCTGGTATTTTTATATTATTGTTATTGATTATTATTATTATTATTATCTTTACTATTATTAGATAAACTTATTTTATAATCTCTCCTTTTTTAATGTTATGTGCCTTCGTTTACTTATTGTTGGAACCAAATATGATGTCTTTGATGAATGATCTTTCAATTATTGTTTCAGAACTGTTTGTGTCAGCTGGAATAACAATGAACTTTGTGATGTGCTTTCTTGCACTAAACCTTTTAAAATGGCATGCAACCATCTACAGGTAGTTCATACAGTACAAGTACGACAAAGATTTTACTAGTGATCCGCTCATGTGGATGTATATTCCTGATGAATACGATGAGAGAGCCAAACTACACCATACAACCGCCAAGTCCATTGAAAGGAGTATTATTTTCTCTTATATATGTATAGTATAAGTATTGCTAATATATAACAACTGAAGGAAGTGCATCAATTATTGGATGATTATCAAGATATAGTATTCATTTTTTATAATAAAGCACGAATTGCTTACTAGAAGAACTGCCACTGCGCTGATAAAGTTACTCTAAACTTCTGTGATTTGAATGCAAACGATTTACTACAAGATAAAATATTTTATGAAATAAGAAACTAGCTAACATAAAGAAAAGAAAGATATTTTATGGAGGATATACAATAAATATGGATGACCTCTTTGATAATAACTTCAATTCAGATGCTGTACTATTGTGAGACTAAGCAATGAATATGATGATAAGTGTCTTATATTATGAGCTCAACGCCAAAAGGACGATCCGGGTCATAAACCATTTGAGAGTTGGTGTATGTCAATAAAGAAAAGATAAAAGAGTACTATAACAAATATGTAGCATAAACAGTCAATGAAAGCACTAAAAACTCTAAAAGTAAAAAAATGGAACCTAATCGATAGTGATAAATGGAGCAGCTCTTTGCTATACTAGCATCAGCTTGCCTACATATAATCAATAATTGATGATTCATAATAATACTAATGACAGTATACCAAATAGTAAAAGTCGATGGTTTGTGACGACAGTTTGAAAAATATACCTCTAGTCATCGTTTCAGAGCGAATATGCAGCATAGAAAACAACGCGCAGCATCAGCATATAAGTTTCCAGCTACTTCGCAGGTAACTAATTGGCAGTTTTCACTCCCGTCTCAGTTGGGGTTTTATTGATAGGTGAATAAAAACTGATTGGACAATGGGGTTTTACATCATTATATAGGCTGCTGTAGATAGATTTCGGTGTATAATTACTGTGAAACCTGGTAGATAAAACATGATACTTAATCTTTTATCCAATGTCCTTACAATTTTTTTAGAGGGAAGCGAGACACAACAGAAATTTATAGCAGCAAATTTAATCTAAAACAACTCCTCAATAATTAGCGGCTGCACTGGGATGAAAAATAAAAATATGAAGCTAGCCTCAGCACTCCAGGTTGTTGACGAAGGTTGGTCAAGTAGAGTTGCCGACGCACACCAGTGTCAGGTGCGTTGCGGTAGGCGGTGGGGTGCGGCCCACATAAATCCAGTTGTACAGTGCCGGTGCGGTGCGGTACCTGGTGTTGGAGAGCGGTGCGCATTGAAACATAGAGGTGCAATGCGTTGCGACAGAAAACCCTTTTGGTCCGGAGCTTGGTGGCTACGGTAGTCTTGGTTGCCTTACCCTAGTGCAGTTGCGGAGTACAGGAGTGTGACTAAAATATTTCAGAGTATGATCGCACCAACGCTAATATTAGATAGACACAGATCTGACAATATATGAGTAATAATAGTTCAAAGAGCAAAGGAGCAATTGGTTGGGATATAATTAAGTGCCTGAAAATTCCATATATTACTTCAGGTAGATAAGAGCTAGCTATTAGTCCATGGCTTGTTTTATACCAACCAAGCACGTGAGCTAGAAGTGGTGGTTACAATATTAGATATCAAATATATTTCAGTATACTCAACTTTATTATAACATTCATGAGTGACTTAAATTGACACTCAAGCAAACGACATTAAATGATGCCTTGAATGAAAAAGAATTTAGAAGATGCCTGTCAGGCATAAATTATAGAAAAATTGTAATATACAAACACTGCGGAACCATTTTTGGGGACTGCCTTACCTTGCACATATATCATATATCATTATTTGAGTTTTTATAGTTTGCCTATGAGGTATCTTTTATTCTGACTTTACTATCTTTGATTGAATTATTAATCATTATGCTTCATTTAATTTTATTTGAGGTTCACATTTATGTACTAGTAAGTTGTTCTGTTAATGGATCTCTCACAAATAATAAGGAATATAGAATTAGGAAAAACTCTGCCGAGCTGAAATAGCACTTCCAGAATCTTTCACTTTAATCTGCAATGCTATGCATATGAAAGTTCTGTATGTTTATCTAGCTCTATCAAAATACTTATTCGTTTGGATTTACTTGAACACCACCCTTCTACGCAGAAACAACAGGCGAGATGAAGTTACCTGAAGAAATTTTGTTGAGGTTAACGTTGAGATATCACCTTTCTTGGCGGCAGTTCAATGAAGAATGGATAAAAATATTTATCGTTTGTGAATACTTCGGGACGCCATAAACCCCCACGCTTTATGCCGTTGGTGATGACTAAAGCAAATTCTTAGCATTCAGATATGTTTTCAAGATCAAGTTTTCATGTATAGCCCTACTTGGGAAAATAATAAATATAGGGACGAGAATGATACTCTTTAAGTAGATATGTAATTTTTCTTGGCTCGACAGTGTACCGTTTTTGAGCCTGACTTTTCTGGTCATTAAATAAAATGCAAATAAAACACCCTTATTCATTACATAATTTCTCACTTACATGCGTACATTATCTAGTCATCAATTAACTAGGATTTTATGGGATCCAGAATAAATCTAGTATAAGTAGCTTAGTACTTTATTAGCTGCCTAAAATAAAATCCAAGCCATTACTCTGGTACTTAGATTCTGAAACTGTGGCTCTAATCCTCATTTTGATGACAATGTCCAAAAGCAACGGTTTAAAGTACAAATTATGGCTCCAATGTTATGCTGGAAGCAGACAAGGGTGAAAAGATAGAAAAAAAATAAGCAAATTTGAAAAAGATATATTCTGCAATTAAAATGTAATTTTATTCTTTCTCAATTTACATACATGTACCCAGATTTAATATTCCCAAACAACCAATTAGTACTATAACTTATATCTTACAGCACAATTTGATCATAGTGACATACCTTTTTCGACAACTAGACCATACTATATCAACATTGGAAGGAATTTGATACCTGGTAACAAAAGTGGTAAATTGAAAAACTTGAAAGAAGAACAGTTTATGTTGTGAATAACTTTTTGGGGGCAGAAAGAGGTTCTAAACTCGATTCATGGATTATCAAATACTAATTCTGCACAATAAGTATGAAAACTCGGCAGAAGACATATTTGCGTTTACATATCGTCTGGCGTATACCGTATAGCTTATCCACCTTCCATGAGAAGGTAGTCATCAGGAAATAGAAGTTTCCTTCAAGTGTTTCGTTCGTTCAATGATACTAAGGGATTTTTGTTTTCATAGCAGTAGGATAGTTCTAATTTACAAGCGCCACTTCGGCTTGATCATCGAGCAATGTGTGATGGCGGATATTACCAGAAAAAAAAAAATAATATTTCCTTAAATTTTGGATCGGTCTTTTGATTCCGTTACAAAACTTTCGGCAGAGTTTATGAATTAAGAATATTGATTTAAATAATTGTTTTGTGGTTGCAAAGAATTGTGTCCACATAAAATTTCGTCTATAAGAAGGAAAGAATTACTATGAGCCTAAACTAGATGAGCATATGGTGAAGATAATGCCGATTGAAGGGCGTCTTGTCACCTAGAGACAGGGATTGCAAATTGAGCTCATTTAGCTTTGCACGCCACCGCGGATCCTTCAATTGTTGACTTCAGTAGAGTGATATACCGACTCTAGGTTGGAGGGCGGGGCGTCCTAGCAGCAAGAATTTTTTACTTTTCTTGCACCTCTAATCTTACCCTATAGCTGCAGAGCCACCCTAATATATATATTTATTAACTATATATATATTTATTATATATATATATACTTATTACTATTATTATTATATATTATATCCAATTACTATATATATATATACTATATACATATATATATATATAATATATATATATATATATTATTGACGAGTGCCACTTGTAAATTTAACACACACTTTTTCAATGTCAAACTTATTATTAGCAAAACAGAATAAAACTGATTAAAATAACTTCATTCTATACCATAAGCATATATATAATATATATATAATACTATATAATACTTACAGTATTATAATTAACTAAATACTAATTATCATATATGATATTAGTCATTATAGTATATTAGGATTTAACACCTTATATATTATATATATATTTCCACCTAGCTTTCGCCGGCCTTTTAAGCACGGCCCTCTTTCAGGTGAGACAAATCAAGCATCTACTACGTTACCAGGATTCCAAAAAGATGAGGAGTTTAACGATCAGGTGGTTGTTGGTTATTCATTTTATTATCGATCCTATTGTAAAATCTTGTGTTTTTAATTAATAAATTCTGTGTGGCGTCTATGTTGTTTACTTCTCCCGTTATTTTATTAAAGTTGCTACTGTTCTTTATACAGAATGATTCGATCAATTTGCTTTTGTTGTTATTAGAGACAAAAATTATAGGTTGCATGTTATCAATATTAATTTTATGGTTCAAACTTCTCCTGTGCTGGGTCAATGCTGAATTTAGGTTATCAGAGATTAAATCATATTTATGTTGATATTTGCGCCTTTCCAAATCTATAGTTTCGACAATCATGACAGGGAATACTATAAATACATTGCTTACCGGTAACATTGTTAAATTTATTAGGCTTCAGAACTTTTTTAAGTGGTAACGTATTTGATGGGGTAGTAACAATATTTTTTGGCAATGTTTTTAACATACATTAGGAGAGGGAATACGGGACCTGATGAAGTAGGTAATATATTCTCTTCTTGACGTGCTGGGTTATGGGCATGGTAGAACTTATCCTTTGCTTTCTTCAATGCTTTATTAATAATAAATGAAGGGTATTGTAAAGGTTTCAGAGAGTTTTGAACAAAAATCAAGTTCTTCATTTAACGTTGATGGGAACAAATTCGCATGCACGCTAAAAAATGCACGAAAGGGTACCAGTCTCTTTGTATTTTTGGATGAAAAGAATACATGTAAAATGTATTTGATATCTGCGTCGTTTTCCATTATACTACTGAATAACGTTAAATTGCACTAAAATGAACAGTCACACTAAGGGTGTCCAGATAAGGCAAAGATTTATTGTTAGGAATCTTCAATTGTAAATGCAGGTGTTGTTATAAGCAGTTAATAAACGCTAAAATCATGGGGATTTTCTTGAAGGTGTTCGCTCAGGTACGTGGACGATGTGTTTTGCCTATTTCCTTCGAAGAAAGTTGGAAATACTACAAAAGACATTCTTAAACAATATCTCTTCTGCAGATTGGTTCCTGGGATACCTCTGCTGCGCGGGTGCCGCCGTTATTTATTCGCATTTGTAACGTAAAGCACGTCACTAATGTACTTCATTTAACGTAAATGAGTGGAGATAACACAGATAAGCGTACAAAGATTATCTCTCCCCGAGAAGTCTCGAAACCTGGTCCCCTTGCTTGTTAGAGGAGCGATCCACAACCCGAGCTATGAGGCCATATATATTATAAATATATTATATATATATATATATATATATATATATATATAATATATATATATATAACTATATATATAATATCTATATTATATATGATATATATATATATAGTAATATATATATATATATATAATATATATATATAAATATATACTGTAATATATTAATATATAATATATTATTATATATATATATATATATATATATATATTATATTATAATATTATATATACTATATATATTTATATATTATATATAATATATATATAATATAATATATATATATAATATAATATATATTATTATATTATATATATATACGGTGAAAAGTCGAAAATTTAAATTCTTGAAAATTCGGTATACACCTTTCATAATTAAGAAACCAAGGCACCCCTTATACTAGTATATATTTCCAAAATATCTTTATGACTGACTATACAATTTCTTGAAGTAATTTGAATATATTAAATTAGACTATTTATTCCGGTGAAACTAGAAGTGGACCTTTTATTTCTTATTGTTATTATTATTCCTTAAGGAAAGAATTTGGTTGAAAACGGAATTTTGAGTCGCACAATATAAGAGTTTAAAACAATAAAATGGAAATGTTAACTCTACGAAAACTTCCTTTTTCTTCTCTTTTTAAAGACATCTCAAAATCTTTTACGACTGCAAGTGGGCTCGTAAAATGTTTTATAATTCAATTCACCTAGCTCTTTGTCCTAATATATATATATATCATATAATATATATATATATATATATGAAACTGATAACATTTATATATATAAATATATATATATATATATATATATATTATATAATATATATTATAATAATATATTATATTTATTATATATATACCTATATATATATCTATATAATATATATATATATATTTATATATAATCATATATATATATATAATATATATATACTTATTAATTTATATATATATAATATTAATTATATTATATATATATTTTATACTATAGTATATATTATATAATGAACAAAAAAAATTTAATCTTCACTTATCTTACTCTATAATTACTATATATATATAATATAATATATACTATATATAATATATATATATATATATATAATAATATATTATATGAAAACTGATAGACATTTTCTAATATAGGTAATAATATATCATATTATATATATATATAATAGTAAATATCTCTATAATAATATATATATATATACTATATTATATATATATCTATATATACTATATATAGATATTTTATATATTCACTTATATATATATATATAAATATATATATATTATATATATATATATAATATAATATATCATATATATATATAATAATAAATATTAATGTTATATATATACAAATATATTTATACTATAACCAATTTCAGTACCCACTTATTATATATATATACTTTACTTATATATATATATATATTAATATATAGATATATATATATTTTGATATAATATATATATATATATGATAATACTACTATATATTTATATATTTATATAATATATATATTACTATATATATATATATACTCTATCATTATATATATATAATATATATATATATACTAGTATATATATATATATATATATATATATATCTTTATATAATTTTATATATATTTAAGGAAATAAATTTATTTAAAAATTTAACAAGTTATTCTAAATTTCTAATATAATTTAAAATCAGTAGGAGTTAATCTACTTTGGCTGTAATTTATATTAATTTTTTTTCCATAATATTATATCCATATTCTACGCTTTTATTCTTTACCTCAGTACACCAAATGTCTGAGTACACCTCAGTACACCTCAGTACAGCCCAGTACACCTTATCCCTTTCATTTTGAGTCTTACAACATTTTATCCGAAAGAACACAACGAAGAAATTGATGCATCTTCTTAAGGGAAAATGATTTGCACGTAATCGGCCTTTTGGAATTAACTTTTCTCGTAAAGAGGAAAATCCGATTTGTTTGACAAGTGGAGTCTTTCTTTGTTTCTTTTGGAGAAAACGTTTTTATTATTATTTTACTGACTACATAGACTATTATTTTTTATATGTAGAAGAATAGGAAAAAGGGAAAGTCCTTTTATTTATTGTTTAAAGTGTTTGTTTCAACATATATAATTCGGGAATCTTTCTTTTTATTAGTAATAAAGGGGGAGTAGGGAAGAAAAAGGATCATGGAGGGGAGATTGGAAAAAGTTGATGCTAATATAATGTCGAATAGAACGAAAGGAAAAATATGATGTATAAAAAGATTTGTACATTGTGAGGCACTTGCATGCCACACACACACACACACACACACACACACACACACACACACACACACACACCAATTTCACTAAACTGAAATTCCACTATGCACTATACCACATCACTATGACACTTACATTTACCCAATAGACACTTACATTACACTTATACTCACGTACAAACACATGCCCATCCTTTGGTTCGTCCATGGTCAATTCTTGGACCCCGGTATTTTTGTCATTCCTTAGGGACTGAGCCCTTTTTTGATTCCTACCTTGATTGCCATGATTTTCGCCTTTGACTTCATATACCATGGGTCCAAGTTGACCACGCTAACTTGATGGCCTTGATGGTTCCCAATCACCGTAAGAAGTTTCTAGTGATGTTCTATTAGTGATCTATGAGTATTCTAATGAGTGCCAGGGAGTGCCGGTTGAGTGGCAAGTGCATGCCAATGAGTGCCAATGGTTGCCAAGTGATGCCAATGAGTGCCAAGTGATTGCCACATAGTGCCGTGAGTGCCACATAGTGCAACTGAGTGCCACTTTTTTCAAGCCTTTCAGCCTCCACTGAGCCTAGAATAGCCCTAATATGGGTATCTACCCCTAGGTAATAAGGTATGAGGAATCGATGGCGTATATTACAAGCTGCTAGATACTTCCTACCTAATGAGTTAGCATCTAACACTTATGAGCACACATTCACATCATGACACTATACACACTATGACACTTATAAAGCACTTTACACCTCCATAGACCACTTTACATTAAACCCATAGACACTACATTTAAACCATATACACTTACATTAGACCCATAGACACTTACACTTACACTCACACACTCGATATTTTTGATGCCTCAACTTTTGATGCCTCAACTTTGATTGCCTCAACATAATGCCTCAGCTTATGCCTTCAACTTGATGCCTTCAACTTTTGATGCGCCATCAGACATACATGCCTCAGCATTGAGCCTCAATTTTGTTGCCTCATCTTTGTGACTCATCTTTGATGAAGTCATCTTTGATTCCACCTATATTTGATGATTCATCTTTGATGACTCATACTTTGTCCCTCCAGATCAAAGCTACCAACAGGCTCAGGCGTGAGCCCTTCGCGCAAGACAGCCAATCCCGCACCCGCAGGTGCCGACCCGGGCCCCGGGGCGCGTTTCCCCGCCGCCGCGACGCCCGCCAGGCCGCAAATATTTCCGCGTACCCGCCCGCCGCGGGCCCGCAGGCGCAATATTCCGCGTACCCGCCCGCCGCGTGCGCCGCAGGCGCAATTCCAGCGAACGAAAAATATGATATCAATGTAAACTATTCAAAGAATTCTTTTCATATACTATGAGTCATCATTTTTATTTATACTAAACATTTATATTAAAAACCATTTCGCAACATAAAACTGTAATCATTACAACCTATTATTAACATATATTATAACATATTTTACTTATACTTTTTACTTAATACTTTTATTTATAAATTTTAAACAATGTATGTAAGCAAGAAAAATTCAGAGGCTGTCTGTTTAATCATTTTATTTTACTTTACAATTGTACGAAATTTTACTAAAAACATTAACATTACATATCGCTTAAACAGGGTAAATCAGGTAATCAATAGAGGTTGTTACCTAAACACCTTAGGGGATTATATGCTTTTGTTTTACTACTGCTTTAACCTCTTGTTTACTGGCTTAAACTTTTCTGCTACTTGGCTAACTTCTGCTTAACGCCCTTAACTTCTTTACTCTAACTTTTCTGCTTTACTGTTTTAACTTTCTGCTTTACTGTTTTTAACTTTCTGCTTACTGTTTTAACTCACATGTTTTACTGCTTTAACTCATATATTTATTAACATTACATACCTAAAGCAGTAAATCAGTAAAATCAATAGAGGTGTTATTACCTAACCCCTAGGGGGATTAGTATGCTTTGTTTTACTGTTACTGCTTTAACTATCTGCTTTACTGTTTTAACTCTCTGGTTTACTGCTGCTTAAACTATCTGCTTTACTGCTTTAACTCTCTGCTTTACTGCTTTAACTATCTGCTTTACTGCTTTAACTTTCTGCCTTTTACTGCTTTAACTCAATATATTTATTAACATATGTTTTCTTTTATATTTTTTTAATACTGTTTTATTTTATTCTTTTATTCTTTTTTATTTTTATTTTTATTATTTTACTTTTATTATTATTTTATTTGTTTTAATACTTTTTATTTTGATCTTTTTTTCTTTTTATTTATTTTATTATTTTACTTTTATTGTTATTTTATTTTCTTTTAAATATTTTATTTTATTTTTTTTCTTTTATTTTATTTTTTATTTTACTTTTATTATTATTTTATTTTGTTTTAATACTTTTTATTTTTATTCTTTTTATTCTTTTTATTTTATTTTTATTTTTTTACTTTTATTATTATTTTATTTTTATTATTTTTATTATTATACTTAGTGTTATTTACTTCATGCCTATTGTTATTATTATTTAGAACACACACACATACACACACACACTTACACTTATACACACATTCACTATGACACTTATACACACATTCACTATGCCACTTACATTTACCCATAGACACTTACATTTACACTTATACACACACACACAGATTTACTTACACAGATTTACTTACACTCACACCGATTTACTACACTCGCACACAAGTTTACTTACTCAATACACACACACAGATTTACTTACACACACAGATTTACTTACACTCACACAGATTTACTTACACTCACACACAGATTTACTTATACACACATACAGATTTACTTACACACACAGATTTACTTACACACACACAGATTTACTTACAGTCACACACAGATTTACTTACACACACACACACACACACGCACACTCACTTACACACCCACACACACACGCACACTCACTTACACACCCACACACGCACATTCACTTACACATATAACGTATAATTTATTAAAACATTTTATGTTTTAATTAAACACGTACATTTATATTACTCATTCAAATATAACTAAAATTATTTCAAAGTTTCTTAAAACTTCTATAATAAATCAATCATTATCTTTGAACAAAGAATTTATTATTAACTGTTAATACTTTTTGTTTATAAATTTTATAACTAACAAGTTTTAAAATAACTTTTAGTAAAATTTTATGAAATTTTATTAAAAACATATATTTTACGTACCTTAAAGCAATAAAATTCAGAAAATTCAGTTAAAAGCAGCCCCCTAGCACCCTCTACACCAAGCTATGCAAACGTTTGTTCTTTTGACTTACTGCTTTACATCACCTTTAGCGATGTAATAAGTATAAAAATAACAAAATAAGTTCTTCTCTGCTAACATAACATGTATTTTATTAAAATCATTCTAAGTTTTTATTTAAAAATAACAATTATTCACTTACATTTATATTATTCGCCTCGATGTTAACTAAAATATTTCAAAGTTGTTTTTAAAATAATTTGGATTTTCTTTTATTATATATCTATGTACATTACAACCCCAACACGAGAAAACAAACAACCCGCACTCCTTGCAGATATGAGACTGGGCTCTTTCTGTGGAATGTGATGAAATAGTTACTTTAGCCCTAAATTTAGGATAATCCGTTTTGTACCCCGGGGCGATTTAGGCCTAAATACCAGGTCAAAATATATTTCAAACTGGCCTTTTTCTTTTCTGTAAATTGTGGTGCAATAACTACGTTAGCCTAAATTTAGGGATAAACCTTTTGTACAACAGGCGGATTAAGCCTAATACCAGGGTCAAAACCGTAATTTCCAGTTATATACAAGAATCGAGAATCAATGTTATTATATTTATAAATATATTCAACTGAAACATGCTGGATCTGTAAGATCCTTTGGATCAAGGCTAAGATAGGAAATGTTACCTTTCTTGTGAGGTGGACGGAGTAAATTCCTTATCTCTTATGACCTCGCTATGTGATTGGTCGAGAATTTTTTTATCGCTTTTTTTGGTTTTAAGGTATGAAAAAGCATGTTTTTTCATTATCCTGAGCCCTACCTCTGATTGAATGAAAATTATATTTGAGCAGGCGGATGTTTAGACCCAAACTCATTTTAAAAATCATACTCGTTTTGGCTCTTAAGCGGTGCACAATCTCTGGTTTGTAATAAAAGTGTTCTATTTCACTAAGTGTATATCATGATTCACCTACACAGGTTATACCTCAATACAAGACATTGTCAATGGGAAATAAGATCCCCGGTATGTAGGGTTTCATTCTTTATAAAAGGAAAGCCCGATGGATTGAATTTTCAATGTGCTACCCAAATCACCCTGTTATAATACCAAGCGTATTTTCGTGAAGCGATGAATTACCTTGTATATGTAATCACACTGAAGTGTGGCTTACAGAATACTTTTAAACCAAGCTCAGCTTTAAACTGAACCGAAACAGTTATTACCTGTGCGAAGAAACCAGCGATAAGCAACTTACTCTATCATTTTATAAACACATCAAAACATAATCAGCTTGGAAGTTGATTATGGGTGAGAAATAATGAAACAACCGTATTTGAACCTACATCATTTGGATTCTACATTTCAGGCCTAGCGCAGATGAAATATATGTTAGAGGTACGTAAGCGATTGTTATTGCAGCTGAAGAAGACATATGTGCTATCTAATTACGTAACCGTAATTCATTACATGTTATACCAAGAATACTACGCATTTAAGAAAACCCTGATCGATGATCCTACGCACATCATCGATCGTTTCCTAAGTTCTATAGATGTACAAAAATTCATTTATTCTACTTAGAAAACAATGGCAGGAAAGTATTTATGTGCAGGTGACCCAGAATGTAAATATACTATGATATCTGAACGTGAACTTTTGCGTATGTGTTAACTGAAGGTATTACTGAGACACGAAACTATATCATCGATAATGATATAAATGATTGGCATATTTGCAAAGATTTAAAGAATTTTAATATAAAATAGGCGAAAACATCATGTGGAAGTGTAATATATAATAATATTCCTGTATTATATTTAATGTTAACCTTATATATAAACCATTGTAAATATATTTAACACGTTTATATATATATATATATATATATATATATATATAATATATATATATATATATATATTTATATATATATATTATAAATATATATTATTATATAGTATATATATTAAATTTTAGCTATATATATATATATATATATATATAAATTACTGTAAGATAATGATTATTAAATTTCTAATTATATAGTAAAGTTTTTATTAACCTTATTTTTACTTTCTTAAATAAATATTTACATGTATGTTAAGAGTTTTAAATAAACGAAACTTTGGCTCAGGATATGAAAAAAATGCTTTTTCATACCTTAAAACCCAAAAAGCGATAACATAATTCTCGACCAATCACATACGCAGGTCATATAGAGATAAGGATTACTCCGTCCACTCACAAGAAGGGTACATTTCCTTCTTACCTGATCAAAGGATCTTACCGATCCGCATTTTTCAGTTTGAAATATATTTATAAAATTAATAACATTGATTCTCGATTCTTGTATATACTGGAATTACCTTTTTGACCTGTATTAGGCTTAAATCCGCCTGTGATACAAAAAGGTTTATCCAAAATTTAGGCCTAGTAGTTATTCCACCACATTTTACAGAAAAAGGTATTTAAATATATTTTGACCTGGTATTAGGCCTAAATTTCGCCCCGGGGTACAAAACGGATTATCCTAAATTTAGGCCTAAAGTAGTTATTTCAACTCATTTACAGAGAGAGGTTAGTTTCGTATCTGTTAACGAGTGCGGGTTGTTGTGTTTTCTCGTGGTGGATTGTCAATGTACATAGATAATAATAAAGAAAATCCAAACTATTTAAAAAACTTTGAAATATCTTTAAATTTAACATCGAGCGAATGCTATTAGATGAAAGTGTAAAATTGGGAAAATAAAATTAAAACTTAGATAATTTTAATAAAAAACATTTTAAATAAACAATTCTATTATTTAAGTTATTTTAACTTATTACATCGCTAAAGATGATGTAAAGCAGTAAGTCAAAAGAACAAAACGTGGCATAGCTTGGTGTTAGAGGGGTGCTAGGGGCCTGACTTTACTGATTTTTCTGATTTATTGCTTTAAGGTACGTAAAATATATGTTTTTAATAAAATTTCATAAAATTTTACTAAAAGTTATTTAAAAATTAGTTATAAAATTTTATAAAACAAAAGATTTAACAGTTAATAATAAATTCTTTGTTCAAAGATAATGATTGATTTATTATAGAAGTTTTAAGAAACTTTGAATAATTTTAGTTATATTTGAATGAGTTAATAAATGTACGTGTTTATTAAAACATAAAATGATTTAATAAAATATACGTTATATGTGAAGTGAATGTGGCGTGTGTGGGTGTGTAAGGAGTGTGCGAATGTGGGTGTGTGGGTGTGTAAGTGAGTGTGCGTGTGTGTGACTGTAAGTAAATCTGTGTGTGTAAGTAAATCTGTGTGTGTAAGTAAATCTGTATGTGTGTGTAAGTAAATCTGTGTGTGAGTGTAAGTAAATCTGTGTGAGTGTAAGTAGATCTGTGTGTGAGTAAATTGTGTGTTGTGTGTGTGTGTGTAAGTAAATCTGTGTGTTGAGTGTTAAGTAAATCTGTGTGATTGTAAGTAAATCTGGGTGTGAGTGTGTGTGTGGTGTGGTGTTATAAGTGTAAAATGTAAGTGTCTATGGGTAAATGTAAGTGGCATAGTGAATGTGTGTGTATAAGTGTCATAGTGAATGTGTGTATAAGTGTAAGTAAGTGTGTGTATGTTGTGTTCTAAATATAATAACAATAGGCATGAAGTAAATAACACTAAGTATAATAATAAAAATAATAAAAATAAAATAATAATAAAAGTAAAATAATAAAAATAAAATAAAAAGAATAAAAATAGAATAAAAATAAAAATATTAAAACAAAATAAAATAATAATAAAAAGTAAAATAATAAAAATAAAATAAAAAGAATAAAAAGAATAAAAATAAAAAGTATTAAAACAAAATAAAATAATAATAAAAGTAAAATAATAAAAATAAAATAAAAAGAATAAAAAAAGACATGTGCCACAAAAGAATTAAACAAATAAAATAAGTAATAAAAGTAAAATAATAAACAATAAAATTAAAAGAATAAAAAAGAATAAAAATTAAAAAGTATTAAAACAAAATAAAAGAAACATAATGGTAATAAATATATGTTGAGTTAAATCAGTAAAGCAGAAAGTAAAGCAGTAAAGCAGAAAAGATTTAAAGCAGTAAAGCAGAGAGTTAAAGCCGTAAAAGCAGATAGTTAAAGCAGTAAAAACAGAGAGTTTAAAGCAGTAAAGCCAGCATAGTTAAAAGCAGTTAAAACAGTAAACAAAAGGCATACTATCCCTAGGTGTTAGGTATACACACCTCTATTGATTTACTGTTTACTGCTTTAAAGGTATTGAATGTTAATAAATGATATGAGTTTAAAGGCAGTAAAACATGTGAGTTAAAACAGTAAAGCAGAAAAAGTTAAAACAGTAAAGCAGAAAGTTTAAAACAGTAAAGCAGAAAGTTAAAGCAGTAAATCAGGAAAGTTAAAGCAGTAAAGCAGAAAGTAAAGCAGTTAAAAGCAGAAAGTTTAAAGCAGCTAAAACAAGAGTTAAACAAGTAAAAACAGTAAAACAAAAGCATACTAATCCCCCCCTAGGTGTTAGTAACACCTCTATTATTTTACTTGATTTACTTGCTTCCTTTAAGGTATGTAATTTTAATGTTTTTAGTAAAATTTCGTATAATTTGTAGTAAAAATAAAATTATATATATATCAGACACTCTGAATTTTTCTTCTTACATACATTTTAAAAATTATTAAATTAAAAGTTTTATTAAAAAGTATTAAGTAAAAATAATGTTAAAATATATGTGTTAAATATAGGTCTGTAATGAGGTAAAGTTTTATGTTCGCGAAAATGTTTTTAATAAAAAATTTTTAGTATGAAATTAAAAATGAAATGACTCATAGTATATTTGAAAGGAAATTCTTTGAATAGTTTACATTGAAATATCATATTTTTCGTTCGCTGGAATATTGCGCGCTGCGGTGCGCACGCGCAGGGCGGGGTACGCGGAAAATATTGGCGCCTGCGGGCGCGCGCGGCGGGCGGGTACGCGGAAATATTGCGCCTGCGGGCGGGCACTCGCGTCGGTTTCGCGCCGGATCGCGCTGCGGGTGCGGTGGATTTGGCTGTCTTTGCGCGAGGGCTCACGCTGAGCCCTGTTGGGTAGCTTATGATCTAGAGTAGACAAAGATGCAGTCATCAAAGATGAATCATCAATAAGGTGGTATCAATAGATGACTTCTCAAAGATGAGATCATCAAAGATGAGGCAAACAAAATTTTGAGGCATCAATGCTGAGGCCATTAATGCTGAGGCATCAAAGTTGAGGCATCATAAGTTTAGGCATTAATGCTGAGGCATTAATGTTGAGGCATCAAAGTTGAGGCCAATCAAAGTTGAGGCAGCAAAATATCGAGTTGTGTGAGTGTAAGTGTAAGTTCTATGGTTTAAGTAAGTGTATAAGGTTTAATGTAAGTGTCTATCGCTAGTGTGTAATGTAAGTGTCTATGGAGAGTGTAAGTGCTTATAAGCTGTGACTAGTGGGCTGTTGTGAAGTTCTTTAGATATGTGTAATAGTTATGAATGATGAGTGACCGCAACTCGCTGTAGGTGTTAACATACTTACCTTAACTCATTATGATGCAATAGAATTACCTAGCAGCTGTAATATACGCCCTCGCAATACAGGCGTGCTTCTTTCTGCATTATACATTCTTAGGGATAAGATACCGGATAGTGTTATATTACGGTCGTATGGCTTAGGGCCAACAGTGACATATGAGCGCATAAGAATAACGTTATTGGACAACACAACAAAGTGAGCCACTCAGTTTGAGCACTATAGGTGTATGGCCACTCACTATCATCTATATGTGGCAACCACTTTAGGCACTCATATTGAGCACTCTACTATGAGCCACTCATGGCACTTCATTGGCACTCACTTGATAGGTCATCTATCATTACAACCTGGTCATCTCAACTCTGGCACTCAATAGATAATGTACTCAATTAAGATCTAAACTTAAATAGAACATCACTATAGTTTATACTTTCTTCGGTGGTTGGGAACCATTATTCA